>JBBPNB010000459.1:0-17844 GCA_038090635.1 Rubroboletus satanas
GGTACATGCAACCCAGTTCAACAAGGCGTTCCATTTGGGATTGCACCGCATTCTCAGACGAACTCACAGAAACAGTGAGCCTAATTTATCAAGACGAATTATAGATTGCAGTTGACAGTTTACTTTCAACAGACACAAGGCATCTTTGTCGCTCAAGCTAGCCAACGAGAGCACCAGTGCTAAAACAAGCGATGCGGGGAAAGAGTTGGATTCTGTATCCCTTGGTTTCTCTCCCGAACCTTCTTCCACGTGCGTTTCCTTTCCCCATCTGGTATCGCTTGCATAATGATACAAGGAAAATCGTTGCCAAAAGCACATCTGTCCCAGCACATTGTGTCAAGCGGCGCAAAACAACGGACGGATTTTCTATTCCCGAGCCGATAGATCGTTCTCTGCGTGCCAGTGTCTCTGACGGTCCAATTTCGGATCTTAAAACATCGAGGATGACAGCACAAAGACGCGATGCCTCCGTTGAACTTTTCTCAGAGTATACTTCCACTAACCTTGTTGGGACGAGGGTGTCTCAACGTTGGGCTCGTTCGGACACGAGTGATCAAAACAGCGTGTCTAGCTCCACTGGTCTAGCCCCTGAAAACGACCAGGACCAGATAACGCCATCTGTACAAGCTCAAATGGTTCAGACAACTGATCTGGCTGTGCCGGTTACAGAAGAAGTTCCCGAATTATTTACGCATAAAAGTACTCCCGGTTTTCAGATGAAAGCGGTGCCGGCACGGAGAAGAGGAGGATTCGACACTCCACTTACCTCCACACCTGACAATCCTTCCGTCGTGGAGGTGTTTTCTCCCCCACGGGTTTCACCACGCCGCAAACCAGCTGTTCTCAGCTCCACCACATTCGATGGTCACGGAAGGGATAGCTCCGGATACCTGGAGAACTCCACCCATTTGTCGCGTGCAGATGGGAATCCGAAGATTACATTGACTGCAGGTATCCACCCGAGCATTGTTGCACCCTCGTCGTCTAGACTTAGTGATGAATCACACGAGGCTGGCTGCTGCATTGGAGAGAACCCAGTGCCCAGACCGCCAGCAGGATTTAATACACCAGCATACCCAGATGTCGGCAACATCACAAGCCCCGGAGACACGACATCTGGGCAGTTCCGTCATGAGAATAGGGGCTCTTACATACGTCCTACTGTGGCGCAGGCTTCGTCGTCCAAGATGCTCGTTCCAAAGGAATCAAAGACACGCAAGACAGTGAATAGTGATAGGAGGTCGAGGAAAGCGTCTGGCAGTGGTCGTAACAGCAAGCAAGTGAAGGACAAGCCGAAACTTATTACCCCCCTTGAGTATGCTCAGAAATTACAATCGTCCTTCGATCTACACGCCAAGCCCAGGACGAACTATCTCCAAGGAAAGCGCATATTTTACGTTGGGGGTGACATGAAGTACGCGAGCACTACAACTCGGGGACGCATGGAATACGTGGGTCATGTTTACATTCTTTCTTACTTCGTACTGCGCCTCCGGCAAAGATGTTGGGATTGTGGGTCTCTACACTGTGAGAATGGGATACCACTTGGCGTGGACTCCTCCGCCACTCAGGTGTTTCGATGTGGATTTGGGGATATACTGAGCATCTTTCCCGTAGATTGTGAAGCACGGAGGAACATTGGTTCCAAGATATGACCCGGCCACTGTAACACACATCGTGACAGATGCGGGCGTTCGCCATACTCTGCAAGCACTGTCGCTCAAATCGCTGTCAGATATACCCGACGACATCCCCACTGTCACTTGGGATTGGGTTGTCTCGGGATACGGACGGGCGAGGAAGGGGAAATCGAAATTATCCTCGGAAGACGGTGGAGATGAGAATGATTCACTCGATTTCGAATTTATGCACGCGGCGTTTTCGGAACGCATCGATGCAGGTTGTAACTGGCAGTACACCCGCCGGGAGAAGCAGGGCGGGGAAGCAGCTCACGATCTAGCGCTGTGGGCAGAGAGTGCAAATGATCAGAGCGGTGAAATTAGTCACATCTCGTACGTTACAGCATGTGAGGATTCAGGCATCCCACGCTTACCTTGGTTACAGTGCTTTTTCCCAGGAGAATAAGCCAGCTCAAACGGAGGGCGACGGTGTTTCTCTGACTCACATCGTGTTACCACCACTTCCATTGGACTTCGAACTTGTCGATGTTCGCAAAGCCGATGAACATGGACCGTCGGAGGAAGGAGAGAAGGCGTCGGAAGACGAAGACCCCCTTTCAGAGTACTATGCGCAAGCGAGAGCTGATTGTGAAGCCCAGGTCAGTAGAGCCATCTATGATCTGAATGGTTTAGCTACATATTCGCGTGCAGTGGAGTCGAGATGCATCAGACTCAGATGATGGAGACAACGATATCGACTTCCACTGCGGACCAGCACCGATAAGGGTGAGTCAGCTGCCTTCTGGGGAAGAAGCGACCTGAGCTTTCTGTTCCCCTATTCTTCTAGGGTTTTACATGTGACCACGTGGGCCAGAAAGCAACTGTCTGTGTTAACCAACATATCGTCGACAAGGTACCGCTCTTGGCACTTTTTGTGCGTGTCTTCTGACTATCAAGCAGTTGGAAGAGCTCAGGGAACTCCACAAAGTGAAATCATCCGAGCATGATCGCTGGCGTGCATATAGTTACGGAAAATGTGAGTTTAATACTGTAGTGGTCTTCCGTTACTCATGATGACATAGGTATTCCTGCCCTGCGAAACTATCCCAAACCGATCAGATCATTCAGCGAAGCACGCTCCATCCGTGGGGTTGGCGAAAAGACTGCGTCGAAGGTACGCTATCTGAATGCACAATCGAGGTTGCTTCTTTCTTGATGGTTGCGGACAGATCATGGAGATCATCAACACGGGGGACCTCAAGCGTATCAAGTACGAGAATACAGAAGATGTCGCAGCTACCAGAGGTTTTCAAGGCATTTACGGCGTTGGCAAGTACCAATTGCTTTTCCCTGCTGCTTGACGACGCTCAGCATACAAATAGGTCGCCATACTGCCTTTACTTGGTTTGCGAGTGGGCTTAGAACGCTGGATGATATCAGAGCGAGGAAAGGTGGGCTGAAGCTATCGGCGGCACAAGAAATTGGCCTAAAGTTCTATGATGGTGAGCAGTACCATATTTCCCATTCACTCGTCCTTGACACATCTTTACTGTAGATATAAACTCGAGGATGCCCCGCGAAGAAGCGAGGAAACTTTTTGAAATGATCAAACCCATCGGTATGACAGTCTTGGCTACGTTGATGTGATTGTGCTCGCTGAAACTGCGATGTAGCGCTCGCCATTGATAGCAAGTTGTTCATTGAGATCATGGGAAGCTACAGAAGGCGAGTGTTTGAGCCACCTTGTTCAAGAGTACTCCTTGCTCATGCTTCCATGCAGGGGAAAGGCCGACTGTGGAGACATAGACATCTTGATCACGCGGCCGACTACAGATGGGAAGACACATCAAGGTATGCTATATCGAAGCCTTTTAACGAATGCTTGTCCCAACCAGCGACTTAATAGGAGTGCTGCGTGCCTTGCTCGAGCAACTGCACGTGGCTGGGATCTTAACCGAGGACTTGGCCATACCCGACGATTTTTCAGATCTTGAATTGGTATATCGTGGTCTTTGCAAGTTGCCTGGATCTAGTGCGAAACGCCGGAGGATCGACTTCCTCTGTGTACCCTGGATGAGCCGAGGTGCTGCGTTGCTTTATTACACAGTAAGCATCTTTCGGACTCTCGCCTATCTTGTGCACAGTTTGATTTATTTTATACTACATCCAGGGCGACGACATCGTAAGTACTTCTGTGTTTTGCGAACTACGTCAGATGGGCTTACACAACCTAGTTTAATCGTGCGATAAGGCTGAAAGCGAACAAACACGGATTCTCGCTCAACCAACGTGGTCTTTATTCAGGGGTCTTGCGTGACCCGCATGAGAGGCAGAAAAAGCTTTGTGAAGGTCGGTATTCCGAGACGATCGGCGCATCCACGTGCGTAGTGGGGCTCAATCGGTTTTCCCAGGAAGTATTATTGCGTCGGAGACCGAGGAAGAGATCTTCAGTATCTTGGGTTCGTGTGCTCTTTCTTCTGTTCCCGTAGCTTGTGTTGTGTTGTGCTCGATCGCTCACGTTGGTGTAGGTGTTCCGTGGCAGGAGCCCCACGAACGCGTTAGAGGGTGATGAAGATACATCATTCCGCTCACTCATTACAGCAAAATTGTCAGTACATGGTAGCTTTGGTAGCAATAACGATCAAATGGACATCGAGACTGAGCACCCTTGAACCCTACATGATAACCTAATAAATAAAATGACATCTCCATTGACCAGCTTGCAGGGCTCCACGACGATCTACAGATGATCTCCACATTCAAGGCCTAGGCGAGATATGGGCACCCTCATAAAGTACAGACCACCTCTTTATTGCCCCCTAAAAATCATGCCGTCGACAGCTTTAGACGCCTGACGCAATGCTCTCGTACGGGGGTGGGGCGTCGCCAACATCGCTCTCCAATCCTGACACGAGCCGCTCGTATCGCACCAGCGGCGAAGGCGGATGCGACGGATGAGGCGTCGAGATGGAGGTCTCTGAATGAGCGTGCACATGGGCCGTCGAGACGGAGGACGACTGGGAACCCGAGTGGTGATGCTGACCGTGGGAATGAGTTTGGGCATGTGCATGAGCAGAGAACCTGCGCCAACACGCCTCGTTTGTCTGGCGGGCGGGCGATGGTGGACGGGAATGCAGCGGCGTTGTAAACGGGCTCGGGTGACCGCTTCCAGTACGTGGGCGCGAAGATGCTCTCGAGTGTCCGTCGCCGCTGCGCTGTTCAGCGGCCTCGCGGTGGAAATGCCCAGCCCCGTCTTCGCTCTCGAAAGATGATGTCGAGTCAGGTATCATGACATGCCCAAGGTGGTTTTCGACTTCGTGTCCATGCCCCAATTGTTCCGTGGGTCTCACAATACTCGGCCGGCACGCACACGCGGTGGGATTCTGCAAGCTGTCTTCCGTGAACTGGGAATACCTAGGGAGTGTCTGGTACTCTGGATCATAACGACACTGTTCGGCGCGGTGGAAAGCTGGTTTGAGATCGCGTATACACACCCAGAAAGAAGAAACGGAGCTCACAGAAAGGATGGTGATCGGGGTCCGCACCGCGATATCAAAAAATCTCTGCCGGTCCACTTCATTATCAGTGCCTTCGTCACCAACCCACTCCACCCTCACAACGATTCGCAGGAAGTGTTCTACCCTCATACTCGAGCTCTTCTGTTTCACAGTAAAGTGTAGTCCACGATGACCACCGGAAGGGTCATTGCATCCAGGGAGCCCAACACTGGTTGAGAGCGTGTAGGGACCAGGACCTGCTAGAATAGAAGGATCTGTAGATGGGGGGAGGTATCCCAGGAGTGGTGATCGATGTGGTGAGATAGGCGTTGGAAGGAGCGGTATTTGTGTAAAATCATCCTTATTCTTATGTTTGTTCTTATGCGTCTGTTCTTCACCTACCAGATCCATCTCCTCTGCCAAACACGTATCTTGCACTTCCAGCAACCTCACCTGCCTCTTGTCGTCTCTGAAAAGCCTCCCTTGTTCATCGACGTACCTAATGCACTGGTCGACGAGTACGCCCAATGACCAAATCTTGATCTTTTCAAGGGGTAAGAGAGTGATATCGAGTATCACCGTACCGTATGTTGCTCCGGCTCTTGCCTCCACTTCAGCCTCTACTAGGGGTTCAGTGTTCCCACGAATGCCTTCGCTTACAGCCGTTTTCAGATGGCGCTGAGAGCCAAGAAGGAACAAGCGCGAACTCAGTCCAAAAGAATATGCGAGCTTTTCTTCCCATTCCCTTTGAACGAATAATGGCCCGGGATCTCCACCGCCTTCTCCGACTCCGATAGCTGGCGCCGCGACAACTATGAGTGGAACTCGGCAAGAGAGCTTGGATGCGAATGTGCCGGGTCGGTGAGCGACAGCTTTGATGACGTAGTTAAGTGACCCATAGGGGACTGAAAATGTCGGTGGAAGATCGGGCGGAAGCAGGAAGGAGATCGGATACCTGTAGGTGCCTGCGATATAGAGTCCCATTCATCCCAGGAGAACCATTGGTCAAACAGGGAAATTGTGAGGACAAGTGCCAGAACAGCGACTCAAACTTACCTGGCTTAAATTCTCTCCAACCTTCTCCACGTTCCTTGTACTTCTGTTCATCTTTCTCCTTCCCGTGGTCACGTTCAAGACCGAAGACGCGACCCAGACCAAGTAAATGATGCTCTCGATGTTCCATGTAACCGCTCGGGTGGGATGAATTTGCTCTCGGCTGGCGACCGTTTCCAGTACCAGCGACGCCCTCACCTACTTCGAAAGTGCTTGCCCTGCTTCGCTCTTCACCTACGAACCTAACTGTCGTTCGCCTCGCTCCCTCTCTTCCGCGACATCTCGGGGCCTAGACGGTACTCTAGAGGCAACCTCCATGACAGCGTCTAGAACGGAACTGAGGAGATGTAAATGGGAACGACCAGGGGGTGTGTTCGAAGAGTCACGGCTATTCGCGCGCGCGCGAAACTGAGTTCCATGGGTATTTCCAGGCGAGTGCACGCGAGAGGGACAACTTGGCGAGAGGCCATGGTGAGGCGGAATGTGGGGGGATTCCTGATTGTTGGAGGTGTCGCCTTCGAAGGGAGGACTCGTATGCGCCATATCGTCGGTGTGATCGTCGTTCTCTCGGTGAAGAGAGTCATTTGAGGCACTGGATGCGCTGAATGGAGTCGTGGAATTGGGAAGAGAAAGCTCGCTTGAGTATGGACGGGAAGATGGAAGAGCTGCAGTTGAGAGATGTCGAAGAATGAGTTGAAAGGATTTCGAAACGAACGAAGCTGCTCACCGAATCCGTTCCGATGTACGTGCCCCTCTGGATTGTTACTCGGGGCTTGCCTTAGTTCTTCAAACGTCTGAGCAGGGTTCTCCACAGGGGCACCAAGCCTTGACTGAATTGGGGTCGGGAATTGGGCTACATAACTATATGGCGGTGTTGGACCGAGATCAGGAGGGACACCTATCGCAACGACCAAAGGTGTGAGCAAAAAATACATCGCAGCCCACGTAGCGAGCGCGAGGTGCAAGGCTCGCGTCGGCTGCTAAAAGAGTGCAGGGGTACACACTGACGGAACTTCGGCGCCCGGAACCCCTTCGAGACGATAAGGGCGGACGGGGTAAAGTTGTCACTGCACGCTCGTCGTCGTTATTAGATTTCGCGGCAAATAACCCAGGCCCTACAGAAGCGGAGCGCCTTCCGTGAGGAACTTGATCAGCTCGAAAGACGGTAGAAGCGGAGGAGTAGACCCTTTGTTTCTCTGGGAGCTCTATACGATGCGACACGATCTCTATACGTCGTACAAGTGTGTGAGGGATAGAAAGACATAATCCATAGGTATCACGGTGACAGGGGCGAAAATCAGTCAGTCGGAGAGCACTGAGAGGATAAGACGAACGCTCTTGGGGACTGATTTCCAATACGCCGGTCAACTCCACTTGGATACTGGATATCCCGATTGGCTTGACGACGTTCAGATTGAGTATTCCTCTAACAAGGGTGGGTGGATCATTTGGGTCAGGTCGAAGTCGTCCGGAGGGATCGGAAGAGCGCAGGAAGACGACGGGCTCAGTGAGGGTAATGCTGAGCTGCTGCTTTTTCGAGTCACTAAGCATGGCAGAGAAGAATGACAATGACAAAGTTTGGACCAGGGGCTCCAACCTTGGCTCCAACGTCCAAGTTCAAGGTGTGAAACCGCGCGCAGTATTCTCAGGGAACCGCGATTGGCATAATTTTTACACCCCGGCGACTCGTACTTTACACGGTCTAATTACAGAATTCGGTTCCACAACAGCCAGGTCAACAATATGTTTTACTTCAGTGCATAACGACTCGTTATCCTCGTCGATGCGATGCACCGAATGGCTGTTCATGTAAGCAGAATCTCACACGACGAGTCATCCTTGAGCTTGGATGATCGATGTCGATGAACAAGGGAGCAATTTGCAAAGCTCGACGCTCGACAGGCTTGTCATCATGTCATCCATGACAAGGTTCAAATATTGAATATTGAACCAGGTAGCATCCAAGAACATGGTTACTTCAATGTCCAACGTTCCTGAACATCATCTTGCTCTACACTAAAGTGCGGGTAAATCTTCCATGTATTGTCAAGTTCGATTCTCCCGCTCCCTCTCGACTTGCACCTTCTCGGGAATGTCATCGTCCCACGGGATTGCCTTTTTCCAATCTGTCAACGCAACAACAGGAGCCCCAACGGGGGACTCCGAGCTTGTCCACAATACCCCATGGCGACCGTTGCGACTCGAAAAAAAGTCTCATTATTATCGAATAAAAGGTTGTGGGCTCTCAATGTTTCCTCACTTCCCCACTTTCATTCTTGGGCTACTCCCCTAGTGGGCTAAAAGGTAACCCAGAGCGCTTGTATATATTACTGAATTGCTAACTGGCTTTTGAACTATGGAATTAGGTCTGAGACCTCGTTTTCGCGTGCTTGTTAGCACACATCTTCCTGTCTACCTGGTTTTTCTTTGTGCAGGATGCGGTATTCTACACGTCTTTCTCTTTCTTTGACTTTGCTGTCATGGGTTGCTGTTGTTCGTTCGCAGAATTGCCAGTTGCAGGTACCTGCGAACCCCCTGACTGCCCAAGGGCTTGCTACCCCCTACGTGTTGACCGGATGCAACGTGAGTATAGCGTGTTTCTCCCAAATTCTCGTTGGTCAATGCTGAGCGTCCATATCAGCAACTGGACTTTGCTAACCAAGGAGTCTTTGTTGAAGCCGCAATCCTCGATCCCGCGACAGGCAACATCCAAATTTACAATCCTCTCGTCATCAATGCCGGAATGACACCCGTTGGAAATGGCACTGGTGCTGCAACCACCAGTGCGGGTACAGCCGCCAATGCGGCCGCAACCACGGGTATCCCTACAGGAACAGCTGCTGCGCCCGCGACGGGTGCCTCCGATGTCACCTCCTCAACCATACCGTCTCCCGAAGCTACCGGTAAGAAGGCCGCGCGGCAGGCTGCATCAGCTGGCTTCTACGTCCCCCCGATTGTACCCACTCTTCCCAACAACGCAATCGTTGGTCTCTGGTTTGGTAGCAATGCTGCTTCGGTTACGCTGTCTGGTAGCACGCAGGGATGTGTCAACGGTCAAGGGAACTCGGTGTTTGGCCAGGTACGGTTCTGATTTCTCAGTTTTTATTTTTTAATCATTGTCTGCAGTTCGCGTACTGTAATGGGCAAGCGTGGTTCAACGCGGCAAAAACTGCGGTATCCCAAGGTCTCGTCAATCTTCCAGCGCCTGGCACCGGATCGGGTGGCCAAGTCTGCCCCACCACTCGTGACTTCCGCGTTGTTGACCAGGCGAGCAGCTTCTTCTCAAAGTATACGTTTGTGTAACCACCACGTTGTAGGATCAATCAGACAACGTGGTCACAACATATCTTCTCATAGGCGGTAACACTCTTGCCCAGAACACTCCTGACAACAACAAGGCCAACCCTAATGCACAGGTGTTGTCTAACGGTGAACTAGACTATACAAATTGTCAATGGATAATGCTGATGACGCATACCTCTTCCAGCTTCTGACAATGCGCTCATTACCCAGTTCATTGACCCTGCACTCGGTTGTGCTCCTTACCAAAATCCTTGCACGACCTGTCCGAATGGGCAGAGTCCCGCGCTTGCGACCGACGTTTGTAACGTTCTTCCTCCGTGCCAACTCATATCCTGAAGTTTTGAAATGCAGGAACTTGTAGCCAACTTCTTCCCGCCTGGTGGTGGACCTGCATTGGTGCCGCTGAATGACCCGATGGTTCTTGTCAACGGACAACAGTCACTTCAAAAAGTGAATCTTTACCGCGATGGTACTGGACAGCCACAGGCGGACAACAACAATGCGTCAGCTCAGACCTATTGGTATGCGGACATTTCCCTACCGAGCCGCTTCGTTGTCTGATCAACGATCTCATGCAGCCAACAATTTGCTCAATCAGGCATCTTTATCAACAACAACCAGCAACTGTTTACGGGTGCTGGTTCGCCCGCCGCCGGCGCGGCGAACAACTTGTTCACTTTCCTTGCCATGAGGTTTTCTGCGGCTTTCGGGCCTGCTCCTGGTATGTGCCCAACCCCGATGTCGTCCTCGCGTCTCTGATCCAAAGTGTAGGTCTTGGATGCACCGGGCTGTTGAATGTTGCGAATCCGGTTACCCTTACCATGGACGGTAATGGTGTCGTTACAGCTGCGAGTATCAACACCCAGTCGTTGCAACAGATCCTAGCTGGTGTACGCTGTTCTACTTATTTATTGAGATCGGCTGACGTATATTTGTTCGTAATCCCTAGGGAACGGGTGGTGCTACGACAACGGCCACGCCTTCATCTGTTTCTGCACCTGCATCGACAGCCGCATCTTCTACTTCTGCGGACTCGGCCGTTGCTAACTTTGCCACACCAACCACTACAGGCCACACTGGCGTCCTTTTGCACCCCACATCGATCACGAATTCGGTTTCATCGGCAGTGCCAACTGGTGCTGCGGCTTCGGGAGCGCAGACAAGCGCTACTGCTACCTCTGCTTCCGTTGGAACGACGAGTGCCGCTGGTTCGATTATGCAGGTCCCGACCGCGAGCGCAACTCCTACGTGCACAAATGCCGCCACAGTCACAGTCACCGTCACGGCGACAGTCTGTCCCACTCAGGTAGGTTCTGCGTGTATATATCTATCCGCACACTGAATGGTTTTTTTGACGACTCGTCTTTCCCCGATCTGCAGACCCCAGTGAGTCGTGGTGGCCAAGCGACACATGTTTCATCTTGTTGATATTTTAAATCTTGCTACAGGCTTTATCCGCTGCATCAGCTTCGCCCACTACATCCAATGGTGGGTGTAATGGCAATCAGGACGATGAACAGAACTATGCTGGACGTTACCGGAAGAGGTAATTCACATTGCTCTCGCGGACCCAGATACTAACTTGCTTTCAGGTCGACTCACTTTCCTACCGATCGCATGCGTCGGAAGAACCGGATTGTAATGTTCGATTGACGTCGGTTAACACCGTGACGCTGGGGGATTCCCCCTGAATCTTTCATCCCAGGGATCTCGTTTGTCTTGTTCCTTGATTCATTTAGCTGTCTTTGTTTTATTTTCATTTCATTCTGCGAATCCAATTCCCCTTGTGTCAGCGGAATCTGTATTGTTAGGCGTTGATGGCTTTACAAGTTTTACCAGGTCACGGAAAAAAAAAATACACGGATTTCACGAAAAAAATCTGCTCAGGAAGAAACACCGGAGGGCGTTGAACTCTCGCAGCATAGTTGGAATACCGAAGGGGAATGGCAGAGTGCATTTGGTCCGAAGACGTGTGGGTCGAACTCCAAAACCCAGGGTCGATTGTGTCAAACGTTGCTCCGTGACATCGCGGGAGGGAACACACGGGTGTACGTGACCAAAGCCGGCCCACAACGGCGGTTTCAGGTTGCTGTGAACATGTGCGATTGGTGAAATGCGGTTGACGTATCGGTACTAGGAGGAATGAGACTTGGCGAAATGATGGATGTGCTGTGGCAGAGCTCGGGGTCCCCTGCGATTGTTTTTGGACGCTGAAACAGGCGCACTGGCTGATTTATTTATATAAGTAAGTAATTGGAGAAGGGGCTCTTTCAAATATTATTTGGTCGGTCTATAGGGGGAAGACTGGGTTGTCTTAAATCGGGATATATAACAGTTCCTGACGGTATTTCAAGCTTCAAGCATGGACAGCGGACGCGAGTGGCTTCGGCTCTTCCCGAGAACTGTACAGTTTTGAGATGCCGAGTATCGGCATCAAACTTTGATGCTAAGCACGAACGCCACCCCTACTCGCCATAACAAGTCCCTCGACGTCGTTCGCATCATCCGGTAAATATGGGAAAGGACAAGGGTAGGTTGAATTCAAGGAGTCTAATAAACCCTTTGCTCACCGACTCGCTTAGTTGGTGCCACTGGCAAGAAATACCGCCTCACGCTCGGTCTTCCCGTCGGAGCCGTCTTGAACTGCGCAGACAACAGCGGCGCGAAGTCGCTCTTTCTGATCGAACCATATGGGTTTGGTGCGCATCTTAACAGGTTACCAGATGCTGGTGTGGGCGACATGGTTGTCGCGTCCGTGAAGAAGGGAAAGCCTGAACTTCGAAAGAAAAGTGAGTGTCCTGATACACAGAAGGCGATTATGATTTCGGACGCGATCGGGCGGTCATGTTTTCCTCTGGAATTTGGCGAGTTTGCGTGAGGACACTAATGTAGGATCTTTGTAGCTATGCCTGTCGTC
Organism: Rubroboletus satanas; assembly: GCA_038090635.1. NCBI lineage: Eukaryota > Fungi > Basidiomycota > Agaricomycetes > Boletales > Boletaceae > Rubroboletus > Rubroboletus satanas. Next base: position 12,390 of record JBBPNB010000459.1, read on the forward strand.
GTCGTCCGCCAACGCAAGGCTTGGCGGCGAAGAGATGGTGTTTTCCTCTACTTCGAGGTTCGTCCCCTGCGCGCCGTTACCCCGCAGTTGCGTGTCTCTTAACTTGGCTCGTCTCAGGACAACGCCGGTGTTATCGTCAACAACAAGGGTGACATGAAGGGTTCCGTCATCGTTGGCCCTGTAGCAAAAGAATGCGTGCGTATATATGTGGTCTTTCACGCTGATGATTCCCTTATCCACCTCGACAGGCTGATCTCTGGCCTCGTATCGCGGCAAAAGCTGGCACGGTCGTATGATCGTAGCCTGTTGATGATTGTGGTCACAATCGTATCGCATTCACACTGTTTTCTTCTCCCATCATCATGTTTTACATAGCCGCCCATGTTATGCTATGATTATGACCACAACTTGTGCTCAGCAAAGGAACGCAGTCCAGCCCACTGATGACCAGGACTTTTTCTCCTCATGTTCAACAAGTGGAGCTCGTGTTGATAACTAACATATTACAGTCCCTTTCGACAGTCCGTCCAGAGATATGTATGCGATTGCGACCTCTCCTCACGTCCCCTCGGGCCCCCTAAAATCCCACATTTTGATCGACGCATCGTGTACGGATGGCTGAGGGCGCTCCTTCATTCTCCTCACCACACCAGCATCTTCTCTCGATTCGTCACTCAATTCAGAGTCTGATTCAGACTCGGAATCCTCATGAGCACTCGCCACATCGTTGAAATGTCGTGAACCTGAAACCGAGAGTAACAGTGGTTCAAGCGGATGGAACACGACAGCCCCGACGGCGTCTGAGGGGAAGCCCAAATTTGAGGTGGCCAGTGTCAACGGTGCAATGATCAGTATCGGAAATTACTTGAAAGAGGGGTCTTCGACCTACCGCTGTGTGCGTCGTACCGCAACGCAGGCATAGTCTGCCTTGTTTCTCCTTCAACCTCGCCCTCGCCTAGTTCACTACCCTCAATATCCAGATCATACATTGCAATCTCTCCGAGCTGTAATAGCCGAAACAGCCAAGTCAGATCACACCACGGAAGAAAGGATAAGGGAGATCCACAAGCCAGGTGGACATACCTGGTTCCCGGAAGCCAACCATCTCCCAGTACCTTCAATATCGAATCGCCTCCTTTGATTCGTCAGGTTCTTGTGACCAGATCCGTTTGACACGACCCCTCTCGACAAACAACACAAGGGCACCGATGGGTCTCCCCGAAGGTCCCAGCTCCATAGCCTTTCACTCCGTCTGAAAGCAGCGTACAAAATATGAGGTCGTGTGGGATTGAACATCAACTGGGAGCGATATAACAAGATACCAAGTGTTGGAACAGACGTGAATGTAGGGGTGTAGAGGGTGATGGGGAGGTTTCGATGTGAGCCCCAGATGGACGAAAGATGGGTTGGAAATGCCACCTACCTGGGTCACCCCTCCCTTCTCCCATCTCGCCACGCCTCCTATCGACAAGACAGGTTCGAGGGCCGATTCATTGAACAGGGCAATGTTGTCAGACACGTGTGAAGCTGGAGTAAAGCTCCCAGCTGCATAATATTCCGGAGAATAAGAAAACGCGAGCGTAGATATGATACCTTTCCACAACACACACGAAACGGACAGGCGAAGGAGGATGCACGGGCAACGAAACGGAGACTTATGTCAGATACAACTCGTGGTCGACGGTGGGTTGCTCACCTTTCAATCCATCTTTACTTTTCTTTGAAGGTGTAGTTGGTAGTCGCTCGCCTTCGCCTGGTCTCTGCACATCGAATATCTCGATCGCATCTTCGAAGCCACAATATAACCTAGTGAAGTTGGACGACATTGTTTCAGGCCCCCGACACCCCAAACGGACGGAATATGGGCAGGATGTCGTTCACTAATGAAAGAACAGGGAAGTGGTCACATACTTGTCGGCGGTAAGATTGAAAGCCAAGCTATGCGGCGCAATGTATCGTTCTCGGTGATCGACGATGGGATACGACGCGCGAAGCTGACGTGGGGAAAGTGGAATGAGTTTGGTGCATATGTTTCAGGCCAAGTTCTCGTTACGCACCCTACCATCTTTCCCGTCTAACAACTTGACGGGACAGTCCCTGACGGAAGCGACGAAACAAAAGCCCGGCAAGTTGTGTTGCGACGCCCCCGGGTACCACGCAAAGTCGACGATCGGGGCGGATTGCGGGAACGTTTTGGCGTGTACTAGGGACAATGATGTGCACGAAGCTGCAGTAGAGCATGAACATGAGGACGAATACTGAATGGGTCAAGTTGAGATTATCCAGATGACACCTACAACTTGCACTTCCTTCGCATCTGTCACTGCAATCGTCAGCCCGATCCCCGACCGGAGAAAAGAAAGAAAAAGGAGCACCCACGTCGCGAACACTTGGAACGATCTATTCTCGCACTGGACCATTAGGCTGGACCCATCTCCACACCTTCATCATACGAGCCGAGGAGTTGTATATATCAGTGGGATACGGTTAGTCGCGACTTTGGGAACCTTCACCATTTCGCTGTCCGAGGGAAGTTGTCTCGGAAATCAGGATCGTCTTCGAGCGTGGTATATGAGAATAACGAAGGGGTCGAAGTGCTAGTGAGATGATGATGCCACGTTGGATATTCAGATGGTTGACTTGTAGAGGTTTCCATACTGAGCCGTGTCGCTCAGACAGTAAATCGTCGTCGGAGTCCAGTCGACGGGCGTAATCGTCCAGGTTGGAACAGGCTCAAAAGCATAGTGATACAGAATTGAAGACGGAGTACAGATCAGTGTACACTTTGAGACGCTATTATTGGAGTATGAAAGTACTGTATACAGAATACATGCGATTTACGATCAACATTCAAGTTGACGCATCAAAGAGTTCAACATAGCAAGGTCATGTTCCTTATGAATGTACGCCAGCCCACGTACTCCTTCTGGCCAATCGATAGAGCTTGAAATCGAAATCGGGTACTTCGCTTCGCCTTCCTTGCCGGCCCAGTCAAAGTGGATCAGTTGTACCGTGGATGTCCCTTCTGATGTGACGATGACATTCGAGTGCCGAAGATCGCCGAACACGTAACCAGTATTATGAAGCTGCCCGAATGCTTGGCGGAGGTCATCTTTAAATGTTCGGGGAATATTCCCTTGTTTCAACGCATCTTCGAACGTCAATCCCTTCACATATTCCACCACGACCATACGTAGGTTGCCGTACGACGGCATATCGGGGGTCACGTTGATTGGTCCGTAGTAAAGAAGTTGTGGCGCAAACCCAGTCGACGCCATCTCGCGGTGCGCATCTTCACCATATGAAGTGACGAACTTGACGACGATGTCCTTTGAGTTGTCCTCGATGGTCTTAGCGAGATAAGTTGCACACGAAACGCTTTGTTCGAGCGGTTTTTGATATGCAAACTTAACCGGGGCACCGTCGTACCTGTATGTATCGGGAGATGGAAAGAGAGGCTGTGGGTGGATGACAGGAGCCTCAGGGTTGAAAGGTGTTACATCTTCGATAGTTTTGTACCATGAATCTAAACACTCGACCGACTCTCTGAGAGCATAGAAGACGCGCGCAATTCGGCGGCACTGGTCGTCGTCATGGGAAGAATGGACAGGAACCCAAAGAAAGTCCGTGAGTCGTTGGACGATGCAGTTTGTGGTGATAATACCACCCATAATCGTAAGCCACGGTCCAGCATGGGCGATGATGAACACAGGATAGCTGTATCTCAGACAGAGGTCGCTGTTCTGCGTGGACAAGGGATCAACAAAGAAGAAGAGAATGAGATGGGCATCATTACCTCCTTTTGGCTGAGTTTACGGAGCAGTGAGAAGGCGGCTTGGACCAAGGGCTCTGGCCCTCCGCCGCCAAACTCATTATTCTTCTCGCCAACGATCAGATACAATGGCAACTTCCCGCACGAACTCAGCGCCACGACATCTGGAATGGTTCTTTCCAAGTTATTGACGAAGGTGAGAGGGGGGTGGATGGCCTTCTGCAAAAAGGATTCGAGATGATATCGACGAGCGTCCTTGCTAGGATGTATTAGAGCGAATTGAACCACGAGATCGAGGACGCTGAGGACGAATTTATCAGGTACATCGTAGTCGGGATCAAATGCGTGGCTGGAGAAGTATGCGAACGCTGGGTTGAACAGCTGGATAGGAGGTGCCACCGTGTTGACTGGATTCCTCTCAGCCCAACGACCATCTAACAGCCTCTGATCGCCGGATTGAATTCTGAGATAGTCACTCGATTTTTCAGCTTGGGAAGGGGGGAAGCTGTCGTACGTCGTGTTCGTAAGACGCATGTATGCTGTTCGGACAACTTGGATCAATGAGCCACAAAGAAAACGGCAAAGCTCTCACATTCAGTCATCGCAGTTGGAATGTCGTCCTGTCGTATTTCTTGTCTTTTTTGCAGCAGAGTCGTACGGTCATCTGACAGAAGCGTAATCAGTCGTAATAACCAAGGTAATGCTAGGCCGTTCTACGGTCAACATACCGGTGCTGCTGGTATATTCGGCAACAACATAGAAGGGGTTGAGAACTGGCACATCCAGGAAATTGGACAGCAGAGTAGGGCCGTGGAGTGGGTTACCGTCACCCGTCCTGTTAAGACTCTCCTGGACTTCATCCTCGTCTCCCGATATCCTGTATAAGCGTATATGCTCGCCGTATAGGTTTTTAAGCTTCGATTTCGCCCCCCTGAAGCGATCTTTAAGTTCTCTCGTGGTTGCATCCGCTCGGATTGAAACTTGAAATCTGGCGTCGAGAGTGCTGCCTCGTAACCAGCAAACGATCACCAAGCATGGCGCGTCTGTAGAACGAGAATCAGGATCAATTGCGAGGGAACGCTTGGATCGCCCCAGCTACATACCCACTATGATATGGATGTGGTGCTCGGGTGGTGGTTCCAGAAACACCTCTGATAACTTATCAAGCATCATGTTCTTCAAGCACTCCGCATGCTCCGAGAGGATGATTTTGCTGAGAGCCTCTCTATAGGGACTGGTAGGCACGGGATCCCTGGGCTTGTAAAGAGAATGATCATTCACGTCCATGTCGCGAGAAGTCACTGGGATCTTGTTCGTAATGGCTACTTTCAGGGCTGCGACAGTTTCCGTCCTTGAAATCTTGACCTGCAAGATGCTTGCAGCGTCTGTACCACGGACCCAACAATTGAGCGTAAATATGTCCATCGTGTTGCGGCGCGATTGTCTAGAAAGAACAGATGCAAAACTTCAACAAAAATATTTAGGAGGCCACCTGAATCGCCCGATTACGTAACTTTACTATACACGGCACACATTTGGTGCTAAACTCTTTTGCGACGAATTATGATATCACTGCTAGTCTGTTGTCCCTTGATTCCCCTTCTATTCGAGATAGGAGGGGAAAGAGCGGGGATGAACGTTGAACGTTAACAGCCTTCGCTTCGTCGACTCCCATGCTGCACA
>JBBPNB010000460.1:0-17788 GCA_038090635.1 Rubroboletus satanas
TCATTCTGACATCATAGATAAGAGCTAGTAATGCTATTGGATGACTTACCAATTACTTACTGATCATGACTCATTTAGCTTATATAGCATGACTCATGTATTACATATCATTCCATGATATTCCATAGTATTCTACGAGACGTCCCCTTATGGGACATTTACCACTACAAGTACAAATACTGTACTTCTATTTAAACCTGGCCTTATTGCCAGTAGTATTTAACGATTCTTCCATCCTTTGTTCCACTTGAGACCTGAGCTCCTAGTCAAGACCTCAGAGACCAATCCCACTACTCAAGTGTCACTCTATAACCTTATTACTATCCTCTGGGCCTCAGTGAGTCTCTCTCACTAACACATCCCTCTTGTCCCTGCGCCATCGAAGTTCCTTTGAACTTCGATAGGTTATGAGCCCTGCTTAACCAGCAGAGTCCATCATTCAATATCACCCAATGCCTCCCCACGTTATGCCCCAGTGCCCTTGGATAGTTTCAGCTATCAGCCTTTGCCTTTATCTTTTGTTGACGTTGTTTGCGATGACCCTCAGTCATCCTTACGTTGAGGAGAGTGTGAATCTTTTCTGGTTCATACTTCAATCAGGAGAGCAGCTCTTAGTCATGCAAGTGGCTGGACATTTCGAGCTTCTTTTCTCACATGTTCTGGGTGACCACCGGTACTCACTGCATATCTCTCTTGATGCTAGACCAATTCTAGAAGTGAGTACTGACCCAGACCTTTCACCCATGGATCCTCCATCGCAACTGCGTGCACCTGTTCCTTTCGTTATACTGGAACTTCCTCTTGACACACCAGACCTTCTGCTGTCAAGGCCCAGATCGTCATCTGCTGCCAGACCCGGACTTGTGTCACCTGGAGTTCCTTTTTACCTACCCTGTCCTATCTGTGGATGATCCCTCGAAAGAGGAGAGTATTGCTGACAACCCAAGCAAAACTTCGTCATACTGCAACATGGTATGGAAGACTCCCTACCCCTTCACGGAAGCAAACCTTTTATTTGTCTTTCCCATCTTGAGCTTCAACAAGCTCAGCATGAGATACAAGATCTTGGGTATAACTGACTCACTTCGCTTCCGGACCTTTCCGCAGACGACACTCCACTCCGTTCACCTACCAGTTCTATTTCCAACCAGATCTTAGCTGAAGATTCGCCAACATCTTCAGAGCCCACAAGACATCTAATTGACTGTGTCTCAGCATGCCCAGTACCCTTCAATGCCTATCCTCAAAGTACCAGTACTGAGTCCACAGGATTCACTCCAGAATCACTGGAACTCATTCGAGAACACATGCATTTGGAAGGAGGCCGATTACAAATATGTGGAGCTGCCTGACGTAGAACTTTTCCAGTTACAGCATTTGGGAGTTCTTCAGAGGACGGATCAGAAATTTGTGAGATTTCAGAAGAGAATCTATCTCCCCAGACCCCTGCTCACACTGTGACAGATCTGGACATATCAGTTCCGAGAGGACAGAACTTTCAGTGAAGAATACCTAGGGCTGGTCCATCAGGTGGACCAGCATGGAGAACTCACACTTGAACAAGTTGATATTTCTCCACGGCAGGCGATTCCCTTTCAAATTCCCACATGCAAGACTGAGGCTGACTATACAGTCAACTCATTTTGTTTCCACCATGAGTCCATTGGCGAGGCTTACAAAGGAGCTGGTTGGGCATTTCCAACAGAATCTTTAGACCAAACACCGCATGTCCAAGTCCATTATCAAGGATTTGAGATCACCTCCCGTGCCCAATTTCCGCCAAATTATTTCTCTCTTCTAGAAAAATCTCTTAAACAGAACTGGAGACTGGAGTTCAAGCTCCTATATTGTCACAGACCCAACGATTATCATCAGATGGAATCTCCCCTTCAAGCTGATTGGAATGCCTACTTTGACCATCACCAGTGCTCAATTTTCCAACAGGATTTCACTCCACGAGCCCACACACAGCGAAGACTTCAATGTCTTCTCAAGGCCACTCACCTTCATAATAACAAGGATGAGCTTAACGCAATTTATTCAGGGCTACAAGGAGAACCTTTTTCCCAAGGAAATCGCAGAGCTGGAGAGGAAGGTCAAAGATGTAGACAGCTTCGAGCAAGCTCTTAGATGGCTTCATTCCACACTGGTTCCACCCGCTTGGCTGCTACCATTGCCGCCACTACTGTATTATTCTCTCTCTGCTTATCACCAAGACTTACAGTCTCCTGTTGAGAACTTTCTTTTCCTTAACAGTACTTCTTCATCGATTTCACTTCCATTTCTATCCACCTCTTCTCATGACATTTGCATTCAGGAGGGGTTCATTACCAATGTCTATATCGGTAATCCATATTATATGCGAGACCTGGATTATATCTGGTTTGAATCTTATTCAACCTTACCAATGACTCAGCATCATCGAGACCCTCCTATTGCATCATGAAAGAAGATGAAGTACCAAAGAAAACTCAACTGGGAAAGCAAGAAGAAATGGGTGTATCTGAGGCTTCCATCATTGAGATCTAGGACACCGGCTTCACAGCCGAGACCACCGGCTTCACCACTGAGACAAGGAACAGGACCTTCTACCAACTTCTCTCTTATAGGCTATCTATTTGAAAGTTTCTTTCCTGATGATATCTTTTCAGATCTCCTCTCTTTATAGATATGGCACTCCCCATGTCAAGCGAACTCAAAATCAAATCTTCTCTTCTTTCACGCATACCTGTCCTAGCCCGACAGAGCAACTACCCCATTTGGAGCCTACATGTTCACTCTGCCTTACAAGCCCACTCAGTTTGGGAAATCGTTGATGGGACTCTCACTTATGCGCTTCAGACCACTGCTGAAGACCGCTTAAAGTGGAAGATCCTCGACAAGCGTGTTCTTGGCTTTATTGCCTCCACAATCAACAATTTGTTAACCAGCCATCTCAACTATGAATGGGGTGATCCCAACACCTTCCCCTCAGTCGCTCATGCTCTTTGGGAGACCTTGAAAGGTTTATTCAGCAAGACTGGCATATCTGGCCAGTTCTACACATTTCATAAAATCATGCAAACACACATCTCTCCATGCTCAGCCAATGAAGATATCTCGAAGATCATTCAGATGTTTGAACAGCTTCTTCAAGCTGGCCTCAATCTCCCTGCATTGTTTAAAGCGATGATCCTTCTTAATCAACTCCCACAAGACTTTTTCAGTTTGGCTTCCACCATTACACAAACCCTTGATGAAACCCAATTCACAATGGAAAATGTTTCTCAATGTATCCTTTGTGAAATGGATCTACGTGCTACTCATAGACCACTCACTTCCCGGATCTCTGAAGTATCCAGAGACCAACAAGCAACTGCAAACCGTACAGCTGTTATTCGGTGAGGACCTCTACAACAGAATCAGTGGAGATCTCAGAACTATGGCTCTCAACAGTCAAAACTGTGAAATAGTTACCATTATTATGGTAACATGTGTTACAACCCAACGCTCACCATATAATTACTATCTGTTTTCATTCCCTCCCACTCCTAACCTCGTATTACCACCCTTCCATTCTCCCTTACCATAAGCAGCCGACGTCCTAACGTCTCGGACTGATGATCGTTCTATATTGACCCTTCTGATGTACCACTACGCCGGTCCCCGTTTCGCCTCGTGTTCCACACGAGGACCGGTAACTTTACTCTCTCTTCCAGACTCCTTAGCTATTGTAGTATGCCTCACCTCCACCTCGTGTCAACCGGTTTCCAGACGAGTCCCCTTATAGGGACCTCTGGCCTCGTAACACCTCTGTACTGTATTTAAGAACCCGGCCGTAGAATCTAGCACCCCAGCTAGTTCTACGTGAATACCACGTATCTCCTGGCGTTCCCCTTCGAAAGGATCTCTCTAAGACCCTAGGCTACTTCTGAGTGCCTACTGCTAGTCTAGCAACGTTATCGTCTCTTGGTATTGCCAGGAGAACTGGTAGCGTCGTAACAACATGCCTCAACAGCAGCAACACACCGGTACTGAATATCCAAACCAGAACTGAGGCTCTTCTTCTGGTCAGAAGAAGAAGTTTACACCACAGTCGCAGACCAAGCGAGAAGGCTACAATAAGAGACATGACCATAAAGGAAAAGGTTGCACACAAGCACACAAGGTAACATTTGCTAATGAGGTCTTTATGGAGAACGATTATGTTGAAGAAGACATTGTTTATCCATCCCTCAACAATCCAGAAGATCATGACCTTGACCACATGGAAGTGGATCAAGAGGCCGAGGAAGTCTCCTCGACTATAGCAGCATCAGGATGGAGTCATGAAGCAGAAGATATTGGAATGCACATTGCTGGACCCTCATCCATGCCGTTTCTCCACCACCTCTCAGAATGCCCTTTCTGAGTCAGGCGAGATCTCTCCTATCGGACAAAAGAAGAAACAAAAGAAGAAGAAGACATCAATGAAGATTAGCCTTGGGGGGTTACCATCAAGCTCTTCCCACTTTGGGAACCTTGACTGTCTTGATCATTTATCCACTTCCTTACCTACTTTGGTAGAGACCACTGTGGTTGTCCCTGAGACACCATGAGACCATGGTGTTCATCTACAGCACGACAACAACCAGGTTTTATATGGACATGACAATGACAAGACAGATTACTGTTATCATGGTGCTTTTGCGCTAGCAGGAGATTCTGAGTCTCAATCTTTTGCCAGAGATCACTGGATGATTGACAGTGGTTATTCTGATCATCTTTTGCCTTTTAAAGATGATTTTGTCCATCTCAACTCACACACTCACATTGCTACCGTGGCAAATGGACAAACCGTGCCTATGTACAGACCTGGCAATATTATCATTCAGCAAGATTCTTTTCAGCCTATTACTTTACAGGAAGTTTGGTTCGCGCCACACACCACACATCAACTACTGTCAGTTCCTACACTGACATCACAAGGCTATATCTGCAAGATCACAGATTCTACTAGCCAAATCTGGAATGCAATGGGAAACTTGGTTATACAGACATCTGCTAGATCAACCAAGAACAACCTTCACTGGTTTCAGTCACGATCAATTACTCCAGAGAATGCTCTTGTTACTTCCCTTGCTTCGGAATCAGCTTCTTATCATCTATGACATCAGCGTTTTAGTCACCTTTCAAAGAATGCACTTTGACAAGCACCTACACACATTTCTGGACTACCTTCTTTCGTCATCCCTGCAATCCTTGCACCTTGCAAAGGATGCACTTTAGGGAAGATGGCCAACTGACAATTTCTGTCTTCTGATAAAACGGTCAATCGTCCACTTGCTCTGGTTCACATGGATTTAATCGGTCCTTTACCAGTTGAACCATGCTCTCGAGCCTGCTATATTCTCACCTTCATCGATGATTACTCAGGCTATGCCCTGGTTGCGTTCATTCGCGCCAAGGATCTTGTTGCTGCTAGGTTTACAGAAATGATTGCTTGGGCGCAGACCTTCACTGGTCATACTCTCAACTCTGTACGTTCAGACCGAGGAGGGGAATTTTTGGGTCAAGAACTACAAATGTTCTTCACTACCAAAGGTGTCACACATCAGACATCTGTTCCCCACACTCCTCAACAGAACAGTCATGCAGAGAGGTTCAATAGAACTTTGCTCGAAAAAGCAGAAGCCATCCAACACCATGCCTGTATGCCTAAAAGCTTCTGGCAAGATGCTGTTGAGACCTCGGTACACGTCTACATTAGACAGCCCATTAGATGTCATCAATGGAAGACACCCGTTGAGCTCTTCAATGGAGATATACTGGATGTTTCATACTTTTGGATATTTGGGACACGAGCCTATGTGTTTATACCACCAGAACAAAGAAGAGACAAGTTATCGCCTAAAGTCGAAGAAATGACCTTTATCAGATACGAACTGAATACAAAAGGTTATCGCTTCTGGTCTTCCCAGAAACACCAAGTCATTGTCTCGACTCGCGCCATATTTAATGAAGAAGTATTTCCATTCTGTTCCAGAGATCAGGTTTATCAAGACAACTTTGTCCCAATTCCAGCTGAAGAAGACAATGAAGCATTGGACGACTCTCATGAAGATTTATCTCAAGAACGGAATTGCGATCCGCCACGAGATCTTTTTATCAATCTTCCCTTAGATATTAGTCATGATCCCAATCAGCTACCTCCCTCAGACATTGGACATGCATCTGAAAGAATACAACCCTGGATGTTGCCAGAAGATGATGACGCTTTACCATCACCTTTATTCTTTGATAACGGCACTCCATCAGGATCAACGTCACTGCCACAATATCATTCTTCCTCAAAGGACTTTTCACCTATGAAACCTGCTGTAAAGCAAGAAGTACCTGAAACGGGACACCAGTCTACTTTGTCAGACCAACACCAGCATAAACATAGAGGGACAGAACCACTTGAATTTCCACCTCTACATGGAAGATGTGGTTGGTTACCTCCCCATCAGAGACCTGATGAGACAATCCCTGAATTTCATACAAGACCACATCAAGATCTTCGTACTATAGACCACAGACAGACATTTTGACTACCTGTTGAACAACGACATTCCACAAGGATACCCATTCCATGTATCAGGCCAGATAATGCATATGGAGACCAACATCCAGTTCAAATAGAGAGACAGTTACAACAGGGCACGGATCTTATTCAGGAGGAGCCTATGGCTCTTACACCACAACCTACGAATGCTGAGGAAGATTTAGGGGAAATGTATAGTACCCAGTGGATATAACACCACTTATCTATGGTGGTAGACTCACCCAAAGGTCCCCTACCTAAACAGTATAGGGATGTCCTCAAGTTGAATCTAGAGGATCAAGAACCTTGGAGAATTGCGATGAAGGACAAGATAAAGTCACTTCAAGATCACAAAGTATGGGAGCTAGCAGACTTACCTAAAGGTCGCCAAACCATCAAAGGGAGATGGGTATATGCTATCAAATCAGACGGTCACAAGACAGCTCGATTCGTTGCAAAAGGATTCACACAAGTCTTCGGAATTGACTATGAAAATACCTTCTTGCCAGTTGCAAAATTCAAAACTCTTTGACTGCTACTTGCCTTAGCTGTGCTTCAAAATTGGGAATTAGAAGCACTCAATGTCAAGACAGTGTTCTTGTTCGGAGAGCTAGACAAAGAAATTTATATGGAACAACCAGAGGGATTCATAGTGAAAGGACAAGAGAGAAAATTTTGTCGACTTCACAAAGCCATTTACGGGCTGAAGCAGGCTGCTCTACAATGGAACAAGCAGCTCCATCAAAGTCTCCTGGATATGGGATTTATCCGATCACAATCGGATCCAGGAACATACTTCAAACAGATCAGATCAAATCTAATCATTCTTCTTATCTATGTTGATGATGCTCTTTTTATGGGCAGCAACAAGGCACAAGTCCTCGTGCATAAAGCACAGTTCATGAAGAAGTGGGAATCAAGAGATCTTGGCAAAGCTACAGAATACCTGGGGATGCATATCACCAGAGATCATCGCAAACACACAATTACCCTTGACCAGACAAAGTATGCAAAGAAAGTAGTAGCACGCTTTGGTCAGGAGAACGCCAAAGAGGTTACTGTTCCTCTACCTACTGGGTACAACCCAAGACCAAACCCAAATGAGACCATCAATCAGACCCTTTGCACAAAGTATCAATCAGTCATTGGATCATTGCTCTACATCATGCTTGGCATATGGCCAGACCTGGCTTTTTCTGTTATCAAGATGTCGCAGTTCTCGGCTAATCCAACTGAAGAACATCTGCAGAAAGCGCCCTTTATTGTGTGCTATCTTTCCTCTTCAACGGAATTTTGCATCCAGTACGGAGCGACAGGCAACCACAATGGTTTTATTGCCTATTCAGATACAGATTGGACTGGAGATGTTGAGACTTCACGGTCTACAACAGGATATGCCATGTACCTCGCAAACGGCATCATCTCCTGGTTATTACACCGACAGTGAAGAGTTAGGCTGTCATCTATGGAAGCAGAATATTGTGATATGACCAAAGCAGCCAAGCAGATCCAGTGGATTCGTAACGTCTACAAAGAACTTGGACTGAAGCTAGGTCCTCTACCACTTTGTGTCGATAATCAAGGTGCAATATTCCTTGCATCCAACCCTGCTCAAGAAGGACGAACAAAGCACATTCGTATACCTGAACACTACATTTGTGAAGCTGTTACACATGAAGAGATAAAGCTCTACTATGTTCCAACAGGTCAGCAATTTGCTGACATCTTCACAAAGAACTTGGGCAAGATCAAATTCCAAGAAGGAAGACAAGCCTTATGGTTGATACCTTATCCCACTACCGCAACATGAACAGCAAGGAGGAGTGTTGAGATTCTAGGTTTCTATGTTTAATTCTTCAATTTCACATTCTAGAATCTAGGTCTGTTTAGACCTTTGTTACATCATACTTATAAGGTCCGTGGCCTGGACCGCTTACGCTATTCATATTATGATAGCGTGATGTCATTCTGACATCATAGATAAGAGCTAGTAACGCTATTGGATGACTTACCAATCGCTTACTGATCATGACTCATATCACTTATATAGCATGACTCATGTATTACATATCATTCCATAATATTCCGTAGTATTTTATGAGACGTCCCCTTATGGGACATTTACCACTACAAGTACAAACACTGTACTTCTATTTAAACCTGGCCTTACTGCCAGTAGTATTTAACAATTCTTCCACCCTTCGTTCCACTTGAGACCTAAGCTCCACTTGAGACCTTAGAGACCAATTCCACTACTCAAGTGTCACTCTATAACCTGATTACTATCCTCTGGGCCATAGTGAGTCTCTCTCACTAACACATCCCTCTTGTCCCTGCGCCATCGAGATTCCTTTGAACTTCGATAAGGATGATGTCTGCCAGCGGGAGGCGTGTAGGAAGGGTGCTGAGGAGGGTGATGAAAGGAGCCCATTGGGCGGTAGTAAGTGGATTGCTCTTGAGTGTCAGGTCTGTGCTCGCAAGTGATCTGCTCAAAGGTCCTTCCTGTGTTCCTATAGGCTTCCTTGAAGCTGGTGTGTGACTCTTCTGCCAGCAGATGGTGTAGCTGCATGTGTGAGTATATCTTGAAGTCTATGATGTGCTTCAAGATCTCCGTACCATGACCCCAGTCAATCTGTGCCTCCTTGAAGAGCTTATCGAAGCTCTGAAGGAACTTGTCGATGGGTGTGCCCTTCTGTTGGAGCTCCTTGAGAGCGCAGAGAGATTCGTGGGCAAGGACTTCAATCTGGAAGTAGTCCTTGACATCTCTCTTGAGCTTGTTCCAGGATGGCCAGGCCATATTGCCAACCTTCTTGGTGGTGGGTTCCCCTTCTGCGTCGAGGACCCAGTCTTTTTCTTCTGAGGAGTACTTTTTCAAGGTAGAAAGCATAAAACCTTCTGTATTGCCTTAAAAACACGAGAGAACGGCAATGCATTTGAGTTTGTTGGATTTCCAGGTCTGCTCATTGACCCAGAGGCATAGCCGGATCCACCATAACTGGAAGGTGGACCTGTCCCCATTCCACTTGCCTGGGTCAGCAATCTTCTTGATGACATCTGCCTTTCGTTCAAGCGATAGCTCAGCAAGTGAGGCAGTAATGTCATTGAGTGAGGCAGATATGCTGGAGCTGGAGCCTCTGTGCCCTGAGGGTACTGGGGTACGGGTGCCTGTTGAGCTGCCAGACATGTCAGGATGGATAATGGGTGAGATGTTCGGCTAGTAAATGGTGCCAACACAGAACCAAATTCTGTGGGTGGATGATGGGGCGTTCTCACAACACAAAGCGCTTCTTCGTGGGAGCAATGGATGCAGAAATCTTCTCAACACAGACAAAGATGTCCATGGGAACAATTCAGAGGGTGGAGCTCCACAACACAGAGTTCTTCTCCATGGGGACGATCTGGAAAAGGCCGCTCACGACACAGAGCAAGTGCAGATGCTTCTCCGTGGGAGTACAAATCCTTCAGAGGCAACAAAGGAAGTCACTACAATGAGCAAGACCAGATGGTCCTTTCAGCTGTTTGTTCCGTTCAGGGAACTACATCTGGATCTAAATCAAGGCCTTGGAATCTGGGGAATAAACCTTGCGAGGGGACCCGATGAGGAGTGGCAAGCAAGGGGAGGAGGTGGAGGTTCTGCATAAATCCTACAGTCTGGGTAGTATATGATAGTTTAGTCCAAGTGTTGCAGAAGCAATGCCGTAGAGTCAGATGTTGTAAACGACAACTACTACAGGGACCAGAGACTAACTTGCAGGCTTACACCAAGTCTGGCAAGGTAAATGAAAAGAAGACTGATGGATTGCTTTAATATCTAGGAGAGCTTCAAAGGGCAAAGATCCCGCTGTAGATACAAGTGGACTAAACTAAGGAAAGAGGCATTAAAGTGGAGCCCATATTTATAGTCCTGCTTCTATGGGCTGTGGCCCCCAATCAGGAATACAGCTGGCTACAGTGGATCTGATGACTGCCTCTTTAGTCTAGGAGATCTATCAGGAGATTCCATCAGTGATCTGCGAAAGGAGGCAGTGCTAGGTACAAGCACTGCTGACTCAACTGAGATCAGCGATCCTCTTGGCTGTGCAACCTGCAGCAGCATGCGTGCTTGATGGCTCAGGGAACTCGGCTGTTTCCGATCAGCAAGAGATAGCATGCTCAATGTGTACATGTCGAGACATGTCTGGATCACATGTGGTCACATGCCAGAGGTCACTGGTCTTGAGCGCGTGTGACAGATCATGTGATTCCAAAGTTACATGCCATCAGTCAAGCAAGAGAGAAGGTGAAAAGGTGTGAAAAAAGGGATGTTTCATAACAATTACGATAAATCCCGTTGGTTTACTTCCCTACCTTGTGGACAGGTATATCATTACTTCAGACCACCTTTCCTTTCCTGTGTTAATCCCTGAGATTGATGTGGCTGTCTTCCTATTAAACCTAACCTTCTTCTGTACCATATAGTCAGTTCCATCTTCATTCCTATTCATTAGAAACCAACACTGCCTTCTTTAATCTCCACTATACATAGCCTTGCCTCATGTACTCCTCATATAGTGCCTACTGGTTCCCTCAAGGCTCTTCCCCTTTCAGAATCCTCTGGCCTCATAGCACAACCCTGTACCTATGTATATAAACCCCTAGTATAGAACTTAGCTCCCCAGCTAGTTCTACACAATATACTGCATATCTTCTGGCATATCCAGTTCCCAGATCTCTCTGAGACTTTAGGCTACTCCTAAGTGGCTGCTGCTATGTTCTTTATTGACTATCTATCTTGGCATTACACTAGGAGAGCGGTAGCATCGTAACAGCCCTGTCCTTACCTCACCTGGCCCCATTCTCACACTCACCCTCCCCACTCAGTGACAATGCATGACATGGTGTGTGCAATCATGTGCACACCATATCTCACCCTGCCCTTGCCTCACCTACCCTGCCCTCACCCTGTCCTTGCCTCACCCGCCCTGCTCTCACCCTCTCCACTTAGTAACAATGCACAACAAAGTGCACGCCCTTTCCCTGCCCTCACACTCACCCTCCCCACTTAGTGATGATGCACAACACAGTGCATGTTATTTCCCTGCCCTCACACTCACCCTCCCTACTTAGTGATGACACATGACACAGTGTGTGTGCTTTACTACTTTTTACTTTTGTATTTACACTAGCTACTTATAGACTTTAATGCTTGAATGAATCACCTGTACTTTCCAACTTTACAGCTTTGAGTAAAATTCAAGCTCTAAAGTGGCCCAAAGTAAAAAATAAGTAGTACAAAAGCAGAGGGATCTACTTTGATATATGTGATTTACTTTAACATACTGTAAAGTATGACAAAGGTGACAAAAGTGGTGACAAAGTGATGGAAAAGTAATAAGATAATTTGCTGATGTGGACATACTGGAGTGGCAGATATTCAGGGAGTTCACCATGAGCAAGATGTTGATCACTACACTAGGCAGTGCCACTCCTGCTCCTTCTGGTGGTGTAGCCATCACCAAAACCCCTTCAGTGTCTCTTACTGTATCATGATTGGTTAAAAGTATTTTTGAAGCATGACTCAGAATGAATGCTGGTTCACAAACCATGGGACCATGCTATAGATCTCAAGGACACATTCAACCCTAAGAAGGGTAGATTGATTTCCCTGTAACTGGCTGAGCAAGAAGAGGTCTCTGCATTCATCAACAATCAGCTGAAAAAGAGTTACATTCATCCCTCTAAATTGGAACAGACATCTCTCATGTTCTTCATGCTGAAGAAGGATGGCCAAAAGAGGATGGTACAGGACTACTGGTACCATAATGAACACACTGTTAAGGATAATTATCCACTCCCACTTATATCACAGTTGGTTGACAAGCTGAAAGGAGCCAAGCTATTTACAAAGATGGATCTAAGATGGGGATACAATATTGTATGAATCAAGAAAGGCAATGAATGGAAAGCTGCCTTTGTTCATCACTGCTGCTCCTTTGAACCCATGGTTATGTTCTTTGGTCTTTGTAATTCTCCATTCACATTTCAGATCATGATGAACAAGATCTTTGCTGATATGGACGGTGTTATTGTTGTTTACATTGATGACATATTAGTATTCACAAAGACAGATAACCAAGAAGAACATGACAAAATAGTAAAAGAAATACTCCATAGATTAGAAGAAAACAATTTATATGCAAAACCAGAAAAATGTCTATTTAGCACCACAGAAGTCAAGTTTCTTTCTGGGCATGGTTGTAGGACAAGATGGGATAAAGATGGACCGGTCAAAGGTTAAGGCCATACTGGAGTGGCTAGTGTCAAAGAACATAAAAGGTGTGAGAAGCTTCTTAGGACTCCTGAACTTCTACCAAAGATTCATTCAAGACTACATGCAAGTTGCATGCCCTTTGAATGATTTGACCAAGAAAGATCAACCCTTCATATGGGAAGAAGCACAGCAGAAAGTGTTTGACATGCTCAAGAAGAAGTTTGCCATGGCCCCTGTTCTTGCATTCCCCAACAATGACTGCCAATTCTGGCTAGAATGTGATGCATCCAATTATGCAACCAGTACTGTACTATCTATGTTGAAAGATGAAAAGTGGCACCCTATCACCTTCTCCAGTCACTCCATGAGTCCCGATGAACAGAACTATCCAATAGCTGACAAAGAAATGTTAAGCATTATCCATTCACTCGAGATCCGGCAACATTATTTAGAAGGTCCAAAGCATGAGTTCAAGGTCTGGAACAACCATCAGAACTTACAGTGGTTTATGACGAGGCAGGACCTCAACTGATGCCAAGCATGTTGGGCACAGTATCTGTCAAGGTTTAATTTAAAGTGGTTATATAAAGCAGGAGCCACTATGGGAAAGGCTGATGCTCTCTCTAGATGAGAAGATCACATGCAGGGCATCAAAGATGACAACAAGGGAATCTTAGTTATTTTACCAGAGCAGATTAGATCTATGATCCTGATTTCTGATGAAGGCAAACAGACAAAACAGAAAATTAAAAATATCATTTATTGTATGAAAGAATCAGAAGTCACAAAGCTGTGCAAAGAATTATACACTTCCCCCAGGGTAAATGGCCTCATTTTGAAGGATTCTTGGATGTATGTTCCTGATGACGAAGTGTTACAAATGGATGTGGTTAAGTTACACCACAACATGCCAGTTGCAGGGCATCCTGGAGTCAAGAAGATGTTAGAGTTGCTGCAGCACAGTTACTTTTGACCTGAAATGGCAACATTTATCAAGAGTTATGTTTCATGTTGCGAAAGATGTCAATGGTTCAAGGGGAGTAATACAGCCCCTTCTGAAAAGTTAAACCCACTGGAAGTACCAGATATGTCATGGGTCAATGTCTCAGCAGATTTCATTACAGATCTGCCCCTATCTAATGGATTCAACTCCATCCTTGTGGTGGTGGACAGGTTCTCCAAAGGGGTTGAGTTTATCCCATGCAACAAAACTGTTACTACCCTAGACACAGTGAAGTTATATCTATTCAACATTTGGAAGAATCACAGGCTTCCAAAATGCATTGTGTCAGATCATGGTCCACAGTTCGCATCACAGGCCATGAAGGATCTCAGTGCATGGCTCAGCATTAAACCTAAATTATCCTCTGCATACCACCTGCAAACAGATGGTCAGATGGAACACATGAACCAGGATCTCCAGCAGTATTTCCAGATATACACCATAGAAAAACAAGATGTTCAGATTGACATTATATATTGGTGCAATTGTTGCAGGTTGTTTTATACTCTTCCTCCCCCCTTACTCGCCTGATCTCACATCAATTGAAGAATCTTTCAGTACTGATATGTCATCTATGAAAGCATAAAAATGCTTATGGCATGTTCTCCTACTAGTCAAGGCATATATTTGTCACCATGGTCATGAGTTGCAACTTGATGACAATCCAATTCATGCACTGTTAGAAGCTACTGCATGTATTATGGCAGAGAAAGCCCAGGGGTGGTTTCGGAATGCCAGCTATATTGTTACAGAGTAATGTTTATGGCATGTCATGGACACTCAGAGCTGAATGTATGCTATGAAACCTGACAGAAAATGAAAGTGAGAGCCTGATTTGATTTGATTGCCTGACAAAAGTGAAAGTATGCATCCAGAAATGCATTCCAACCCAATTGACAGAATCTATGAAAAAGGCAGAGATGCCCAAGCTATAGTACATTAGCTACAGGTAAAATAGAAAAAGAAAAAGACTCACCTCAGCTGCTGCCAGAGATGGCAGTAAACAACTGAGATGTGTCTTAGTAAGAAAATAACATATATGTATGTGTTGTGGGTGGAGGTGTATTCATATTACTGTATGTCATATGTAATATCGAATAAATAGTCCAAGTAAAGTAGAAGCTGATTCTGAATGTTCTGAGTTTGGAAGAGCACAGGAAAGTTCTGGAACCAGTTCTGGAATGGTTCTGAGACTGTTCTGAGATGACAATCTTGGAACTCTTGGAAGAGCATGGGAAAAAAACTCAGAATGCTTTGGAGCAGTTCTGAGTCTGTTCTGAGTCTGTTCTGAGATGACAATTTTGGAACCCTTGGAATAGCATGGAAAATATCCTTGGAATGCTTCGGAATGGTAGAGCCAGAATGTCAACTCAGAATGGTGGTTCCGGGGTCAGAAATGTCGGAACAGGAAAGATTCAGGGTTGGATTATTGTTGAATACTGTTAGAGCTTGAAGTTACCAACTGGATACTTGTTCATGATCTGCTGCTCAGCATTGTTTCTCATTGTTGTGATACCCAACTCGAGAGTTGAAATGCAGATTAGACTATCAGTGTACTATCTCAAGATGGCCATACCCAATGGCTGGCCAAGATCTTCAGCTTTCTCATTACTATCATGGTGCACCATGTGTCGTTCATCATTGTTGTCCTATGTTTTGTTATCTTAGTGAGTACATAGGCTATATGCCTCAGATTCACATACATTTTCATCTCTTGATGGTTTTGGGGTATATAACAAGACAATAACGTTCTCAGTTACACATTTCGCATTGATGGCATTGAGGAGAGCTTCAAATCCAGTTTCATTGGTGATATTCTTGCAGGGAGCTGACTGAGGCTGCCCCTCAAACTTCCATTCGAATATTTCAACTGGAAGAGTCCCAAGGTCACAGAAGAGAACAGTCAAGACTTGGATCCAGAATTTAGCAAAAGACTGTTGTGTATTGAACTTGAACAGACCCTTTGACACAAAAGATGTGATTGTTGACATCTTCCCATCATGCCCAGGCTTCTTTTCAGCAACTGTCTCATAGACTTGCATGTAAACAGTGAAATTGCATGGCTCAGGCTCTTCTTCAGATCCCTCATCATTGGCAGAGCATGTTTTGTGCACAGCACTAGTATCACCTGCACCATCCATCGTGATCTTGTGCTTTTTTGACGGAGGTTTGATGGAGGTTAGGGTGGGATCTTCAACAATCTTCTGTGTTTGCTTGCTATGGAAAGACAGTGGGGGTGTGTGATTCTCAAATTGAATCTTGGGACTTGGGGATAGAGCAGCTAGGATAATAATCTGTCTGTTAGAACCTCAGACTGCGAAGCAACAGCCAAGATAAGTTACTGAACTCAAGATTGATTCGGAGGGTGCTAAGTGACAGAATCTATGAAAAAGGCAGAGATGCCCAAGCTCAGCTGCTGCTAGAGATGGCAGTAAACCACTGATATTCACCTATGAAAAAGGCAGAGATGCCCAAGCTATAGTACATTAGCTACAGGTAAAATAGAGAAGGAAAAAGACTCACCTCAGCTGCTGCCAGAGATGGTGGTAAACAACTGAGGTGTGTCTTAGTAAGAAACTAACATATATGCATGTGTTGTGGGTGGAGGTGTACTTGTATTATGTCATATGTAATATCAGATAAATGGTCCAAGTAAAGTAGAAGCCAATTCCAAATGTTCCGAGTTCGGAAGAGCATGGGAAAGTTCTGGAACCTGTTTCAGAATGGTTCCAAGACTGTTCCAAGATGACAATCTCAGAACCCTTGGAAGAGCATGGGAAAAAACTTCGGAATGCTTCAGAATGGTAGGGCCAGAATGTCAACTTGGAATGGTGGTTCCAGGATTGGAAATGTTGGAACAGGAAAGACTTGGGGTTGGATTATTGTTGAATAGTGTCACTAAGCTGCAAGCCATTAGCTTGGGTGAGATCAGAGACCAGCTGATATCAGATCAGTGACATGTTGGACTCAGAGACCCCAAAATCTAGTGGAGAATGTGTACCTTGTTGACCTCTGGCTCCTGTATGATGATTTCGGGCATTTGGAGTGCATCTGAAAGTGGACTCAGAGCACCTGCCTCCTCCACAAGAGTGGTACAGTCTTCTGCCATTGATGAGCTCATTCCCTTCAATCCAATGGCAGAAACTTTGATGGTAATCTTCATGTCATTGCTGGGGCCATCTGTAGCTCTCTTGATAGGCTTTGTCACAGTATGCTTTTTATTTGCCTTTGCCATGACTGCTTTGGTACAAGGTAGGCAATATGAGACACACTATGCTACACTGTGACTAACTGCCTTTTTTCGTCTGACCACCACACCTCAAATTTCTTGCATAATCTCATTTCTTCCACACACTGCTGTAATTTAAAAGTACAATAAACATTTGAAATTTAATTTTCCCATTTTCATGAGCATAAAATGTCAAAGAGAGCTAGGAAATTTTGATATTCTCACCAGAAACCAAGTGAAATTTTAAATTTTTGTGATATAAAAATGGTAATCAATAAAATCTGAAATTTTCAGACCTGTAAACGACAATAAAATGTCGAAATCCCCGGTGTGACATGCTTCCCCATATTACCATTTCTCACTGGGCCTGAAGGCCTGACCCTGGCCCGGGCCCAGCACGTCACTCGGAATCCCAGTAATGGTGTGCTTTCTCGAGAGACAATCCCCAATCTTCGTCAACACAATACCAAAGACAAGCCTTCTTCATTTTTACAACTCAGTTTGCGATTATTAAAAGGGTATCCAAACTACTGTCCATCGCGAGGATCCAGTCAAACCTGGCGTGTTCCTCCACGACCGCACTTCAAGAATATGCACGTATCGGTATCCGACATGTCCAAAGTATCAACTTTCAAAGTCCTTCTTCCTCCTCCGATGTGTATTCAGAGAGGAATGGTGCTGTTCAGCCTAAAGTCCCTGCTGCTCGCACCAATCGAGAACGCAATCGTGCCATTCGGCTTGGCCCATCCCTGACGGACAACA
>JBBPNB010000461.1:0-17778 GCA_038090635.1 Rubroboletus satanas
AAGAAGGGTCAAGGATATTGCGCAATTGATTCGTGCCCACATGAATATGGAGCATAGATAAGAAAATATCCACACATCGCACATACATATCAAGCGGACTCACCGCAGTCAATGACTCCTGCGCAATATGAAACTATACCTATACTCATGTTGAGAGAGTGAGGAGACATCCAATCCTTGGAGTGATCCTTGCGGATGTCAATTGGCTACACATCCTCAGGGAAGAGCTTAAGCTACTGACATCTCAGAGGTCGGAGACAAATTAATATGGGAGGATATTGTTAGCACTTCAAAGGAGATAAGATACACGAGGATCCATCCATGGAAAGTCCACCAGATCCGATCTATCGGATAAGCCTGCCATGAGAAGCATGGTTTGAACGCAAACGGGAAATGTTGTCGGCTGCCTCGATTTGGACTGCTGTATGGCAATGGTGTAGAGAAGGGTAATAGGGAGGTGGTGGGAAGTCCACGACCTCCCAATGAGTGTGTCCCTGCATATTAAACATGGACTTGTAGTCAAGGCAGGTTTTTTGAGGCTAAGCAAGCAAGCGACTTGCTAATAATACAGGGTGCCCGAAACCCTAGAAAGGCCCCGTCGATGTTGACAGGATTGGATGGCGTGGCTCAGATGTGCATGGATGTGCAGGACAAGATGACAAACCATGGACCATCTCACGGTTAGATGGCCAGATTGATGTGTTAGGAACTAGGCGACACCCTGTCAGTGAGTTGCCAGGGTTATCTCTTTCTTGGGAGAACAATGAGAAATTAAATTGTCCCACCATTGGGGATGGAGCAGAAAGATCTAGACGACCTCGGGAGGGAATCAATAGTTTGGTGTCTATTCTCGTCTATTGTCGATGGGGAGCACGCGGACACCTCGTCTGTGTTGGCACTGGGAGGGATCTGGAGAGAGAGATGGCGCAGTGCATGAATTTACAAAGTCTCGTAAACGCGATCGAGGTCGGGTGATGACATCAGGAGGAGACGGGCCGACGAACTGGACAGCGCGGGTATCAAGCGGTACCATCTGTACAACGAGTGTACAAGGATGTTGTCCTGTGAAGCGCTGAGAGAAGACTCCCATGTCTGTCAGCAGTACAGGGGTGGCTGAAGCGAAAATACGTACAAGAGCTATTTGGACGTGCGAGGCGTGGTGTGGGTTGGCACGAAAAGCAGAGCGTTGAATTGAATACCTGGCTCGAGGAGGATTCGGCGTGGAACCAGATTTTTGACCAAGTTGTTCGTCGTTCTCGTTCTCGTCCGCGCCACCCCCGCCCTCAGTTCCCATCTCCAATTCGCACGTGGTGCACATCCCTGCGTTTCCTCATCCCCTGCCATATATCAACCAGCGATTCGCCCGTAAGTCGTCCCTTTATCGCCTTCCTCCAAAATGATCCTCATGCCCTTGTCTCCCACCCCCTGTTATCCGCAGTATTACCTCGACCAATCTCACAAGTTCAACTTCATCATGTCCATGCACCACCAGGACCACCGCATCCCACAGCCTACCATGCCCCCGCCGCGTTCCCCGCAGATCGACCCTGCTCTGTCCTTGTACCCCCCCTACTACCCGTATCAGCACCAGCACCAGCACCAGCCACAGCACCAGCCCATGTCTCATCACCTCGCCCTCCCCCATAACCTCTCTTCCCCCTCCTCTCAGGGATCCGACACCATCGGCACCCCTCCAACCGAAAACATGTCCTTTTCGCCCCCCAATACCAACGGAAAGCGCCCATCTTCCCTCGTCAGCGGGCTAGGCGACCCTACCAGAAAGAAGACCCGCACTGATGACTCCACAGATGGTCCTAGCCCTGCAGCCGAAAAGGACGAACCCAAGCCAAAGTCAACCAGGGGCGCTCGGTGAGATCATCCTATCCCCCAATCACTCCTCCCCTCATTCTCCTCCCCTAGCGCGTGTACCGTCTGTCGCCGCCTTAAAATGAAATGTGTTGGCGCCGAGCAGGGTCCACCCTGCAAGCGTTGTCTCGTTGGCAATCACGAATGTATTTTCGAAGAGTCTAACCGTGGAAAACGGTCATCCAAGTGAGCCCATCAACCATTCATTCCTCGTGGGATATTCACCACTCATATTCAAGCCCAAGAAAACACGAGCTCCTGACAAGGTCCCTCCGAAAAATGGAACGGACTCTCGACACCGTCCTTAGGTCCATCGGCAATCCGAGCATGACATCCGGCATGATTTCCCGCTCACCGTCTCCAGTGGCTCAAACAGCTCAAACTCAGGCGCTTTTGCAATCACCATCACCACCCCCGCAGTCGAATTATCACGCCCAGAGCGCTTCTCTTTCTTCAGCCTCTCCCAAATTACACTCCCTTCCCGACAATGCATTGAACCCCTTGGGTCTGCTTGCGGAAGCGAGTTTGGCGAATCGGAGAGCACACGGGATTACAACATCATTCACCGCGCGTCAAACTGATACTGATTCAGATCATCGCCTCGGCGTCGCGAGTGACAATTACTTCAGACCAGGTTTCATGATCTCTTTCTGCAAAGTTATGCCACACCACTCATTCCTTCTTAGGTCCGATATCAATCTTACCGCTCAGACGGCTATACATCGAGAGACAAATACAACCCGAAATGCTAAGCTTTGTGAGCACTGAAGAGGTGGTTGCGTTATTCAATATGTTAGTACCCTGTATTCTTTCGTATCTATTTCTCCAAACTCAACTTTGATCCTCTATCAGTTACTTTGACCATATGAATGTCAGTCTTGGTGTTACAATATAACTGATACGCGACTGATACCCTGACAGATGCATTGTCATCTCTTGGATCAAGAATTCCATACACCGTCCCTTGTTTGTTCGAGATCTCCGTTCTTGCTTACGTCAAGTATGCTACTTTCCCCCTACTTCCTACGGAACAGGGTTTACCCAATTCTGTAGTTTGTGCTATCGCCTCCAAGTTCTATACGCACCGTCCAGAGCTTCACTCACAACTCACGGAGCTTGCGCAGAAGCTCGCGTTCAGCGTACCTGCTCGAGGTTACAAATCTCTTGAAATTGTGCAAGCCTATCTCCTGCTCACGCTATGGGGATGTGGTGCTGTTGAGCGGTACGAGTATGACAAAACATGGTTACTACTGGGGATGGCTATCCGGTCGGTGTATCTTCTGTGACGTTATATACCTTTCCTGACACTGCGATTTGAAGGATGGCCACCGACTTGAATCTACATCGCAAGACGGCAGTGACGAGCCAAGATACTCCGGAATGTCGTGCGCGTGACAAGGAAGTACACAATCGCGAACGTACGTGGCTCCTGTGCTTCGCGCTCGATAGGAGTGCAAGTGCTCAGATGGGCAAACCTCATTCGATACGGGAAGAGTGGGTATCTCCGTCTAAATGTGTGAATGACCTGACCGAACTTCGTAGTTTTATTATACGTAATGTCCTCCGATGGACCAACTCGCCCGTAAGTACACTCGGTGACCGAGCGCTTGCAAACTATGCTGTGGGTCCCTTTTCCTTCGTTTTCTCGCTTAACCAGCGTATCGAAGCCGTCTCCCAGGAATTGCAACGTATCGTGTCGCGTAGTTTGGATCTATTATACTCTGGCCTCAGCACTCCGTCCGGCCTCCAAACGGACTGCGATTATGCGTTGGTAATCAAGGCTTTTGAACAGCAGATAGTAGCCTGGGTGCATGAATGGACGAACACTCATGCGGTAATAGCGAGTGAGTGTTCTGCGTGTGCCGTATCGCCCATCTCATTTTTACTGCGACCGTAGGTGATGAGGTTATGAAGGACTATACCTCCACAATGATGATGTTTTACTTCCATTACTATTCACTGGTCATACATTCCTTCGGACTTCAGAACGCCATCGAACGCTCGACTGTCGATATCCCCTACTTCTTCTCGAAGTGCTATACCTCAGCCACAGCTATTGCCGTCATTGCGCGCGACGAACTTGCACCACGAGGCTTTCTCAGATATTCGCCCGACTCGCACTTTGTGTTTCTGTCGTATGCCGTCCTAAGTTTGCTCAAGGTAAGTGGTTGCATCGAAAAGGAACTTACTGTTGTCTGAATAATCCTTCCAGCTCATACGGCCAGAATTCCAACAATATATCCAGAACGAGCAGAAGATCATCGACCTCGTGAAGGACATTGCGACGGTTCTCGGTGATGTTGCTATCAACTCCCACCACACTCCCGCTCTGTACAGCACATTCCTCCGTGCACTCATCTCCGCACGGACCGATGTTCCCCAGCAGCAGCAGCAGCAGCAGCAACCACACCAGCAACAGCAACAGCAATCTCAACCCGAAGTCGTGGTCGGTGACGAGACAGTTGGACAAAATGACATGAGCCTTTTTGGGTCAACGATGTCTACGAATGGCGTGAACGACTTTTATCTCACCAGCGAGATGGGGCCTGTGGCAGATATGTCCACATTCCCGCCCACCATGGCCACCCTGCCAACATCCGACGAAGGGATGGGAATGCTGTCTATGGAGAACATTTTCAGCAATGGTTTTTGGGACAGTGTCCTCGTGCCTGGTGCGTTGATACTAAGCGTTAGCCTCCCATGTCGCTGACAAAGCTATGACAACAGGTTATTCGGACACCATGGAAGGGTTGAGTGGCGGTTTCGTATTTGGGGCAGGTGGCAGCGGTCTTATTACACCTGGGCTGCCGTCGCCACTTCCGTCTGGACACAATACTCCCTCTCGTGTTCCTAGTAGCATGGATTACACCCAACAAAATCTGGGAGCGGCCTTGATGCAACGCAAGGGCTGAGCACTATATCCTACTCTTTGTCTTGTTCCCCACTCTTGCTCTTACTGTACTCATTGCACCCTTACTTCAACTTTGCTCCAGACTTGGGCACCCTGATCGCCGCCCCACCTAAATCCTTGTTTGTTTTGATCGCATTTTCGATACACGCTATCATGTTGCAGGTTATGTATGTGTTCATCGGGCTTCTTACTCTTATAGACAGAAAAATGTACTCTACGAGAACGTCGGGGTCCCTGACTCAGGGACAGCGCCCGCAGTGTGCGTACTATGTAGTGTGTCAATGGCGAGAAGAACTTGATGGTTTTACAACCAAGATATTGGCTCGCTGGTCCTGTGTACGTGAGTAGCGTTGAGTAAGTCCTACGTGACGGTAGCGTACACGTCGGCGGTGGCTCGTCGTTTATCCCCATACTTGACCTTGCCCAAATATATCCTGGCCCTGAAGCTTTCAAGGCTGTAGATGTCCAATCCACCTCAAGTTGTTTCATCCAGTGGTTTCCTCCGTTCGTTGCTCTTAGACAAACGCTATTTCTGGGGTCTGAGCGGTATCGTGATCCTCGGGGATGCATTCCTCACGCAGCTCATTATCAACTTCATTCCATGTTAGTCTGGATCCATATCATCTTCCTACTACATCTATGTGACCATGTGACAAACAGATACAGAGATCGACTGGGAGACGTATATGGTCCATGT
Source organism: Rubroboletus satanas (assembly GCA_038090635.1). Classification (NCBI taxonomy): domain Eukaryota; kingdom Fungi; phylum Basidiomycota; class Agaricomycetes; order Boletales; family Boletaceae; genus Rubroboletus; species Rubroboletus satanas. The sequence continues at coordinate 5,475 of JBBPNB010000461.1, forward strand.
TGACTTGTACTCCAAGGGAGAACGGAATTACGCTGAAATAGTTGGCCCTACTGGTCCGCTAGTGTGAGTTCGAGTTTGAATCATTGCTACTTCGCCGAAACTCACAGTTGGCAACAAGATACCCCGCTGGGCATGTTTACATTCATCACCTCTTACGTTGCATCACCGACGCCGGTCGAAACATCGGACTAGCGCAACAAATCTATGGAGCATTGTATATTGCCTCTCTCGTTCTCATATCTTGCGTTTACAGACAAGGCGGTGCGCCAAATTGGACCGTCCTACTCCTACCCCTCAGCAAGCGACTACATTCCATATTTGTTTTGCGGCTATTCAACGATTGTTGGTCCGCAGTTCTCCTCCCGGCCGCTATATTGACGTTTCAAAATGCCTCGGACGACTGGGGCATCCTGATTTTCAGGTCGGTCCAATGTCGAGCGAGCTATATCTGAATCATTGGAGCTGACGAGCAACTAGCCTGGCATTATCTGTGAAGATGTCCGCGTTGTTGTACCTCCCTGGTCTCCTCGTCATTCTCTTCAAGCGCCACGGTTTCGTGGTCACTATGCGTCATCTACTGGTCCTGGCCTTTACCCAGATCGTGCTCGCACGTTCGTTTTTAGCGGAAGACGCCTGGGCATATTTACAGAATGCCTTCGATTTGTCACGCGTGTTCATGTACAAATGGACGGTCAACTGGCGATTCTTGGACGAACAAACGTTTGTCAGTCGTCCGTGGGCGCGAGGCTTGCTCGTCGGCCATGTAACAGTGCTGGTTGCATTTGGCCTATTCAGGTGGTGTCGCTCTGACGGCGGTGTTGCTGTAGTACTCCGCAAGGGCTTCCGCCGCCCGATGCTTCCAGCCACGCTCTCGCCAGTGTCAGCCGACTGTGAGGCTATTCTGCTCGCTAAGCGTTGCTTGCTCATCGGTGCTGTAGACGTTGCCACGGTGCTTATGACTTCCAATCTGATTGGCATCCTCTTCGCTCGGTCGCTGCACTATCAATTTTATTCCTGGTACTTCCAACAACTCCCATTCCTGGTGCAGCGGACAAAATATCCACTTCTCCTGCAGTGAGTACTTGCTGGGCACCGCTTCATGGTCTTTCTTATCTATTTGACGGCAGACTGGCAATTATAGCCGGAATTGAATATGCGTGGAACGTGTTCCCCTCGACCTCTTTGTCGTCTGGCGTCTTGCTTGTCTCAAATTCCGCACTAGTCCTCGGTATATGGGCTGGATACCCGGAGGGTAAACCCGCAATTTGAAAGTCTACTGAATTAATCGGCAGTGTTTGACGTTTTAAAAAGTGACGATGTATAGTCATATTTGCTTTACCGTATCATTCGTCCTGTAATCCCATGCCAATCACGAACGTACTTCTCCCACCTCTCGGTAGTACCAATACTGTTTCTGCGCCATGAACTTGGTGTGTGTCAGTATTAGGCGACACACTTGTTGTCATGCCATCGCCTGCAAGCGGTAATGGTTTGACATCGACTTTGGGAAGGGTCAATTCGCCATGATGCAGTGCTATTAAAGTCAAAGGGACACTGAAAATCTCGGCATCCTGTGTTCACATAGATGATGCATGTCACAGGCGTTATTTGAATGGACACGTTCATTGTACTTACCTGGGCCACAAATTCCCCTCGTTTCCGACCACAAAGGAGCCAATCTTTGATACGTTCCTCAATATCGTAGCGCAGAATATATTTCTGCCGCTTGCTTTCTGGGTCTGCCCAATGCAGAGATGTTCTGATGGACAAGGTGCCGGAGATAGGCTGCCCAGCGTAGATGGGAGCGGATTTCTCAGGAGAAACATCGCTTCCAAACGGGCCAGAGTGAATTCTGATGCGTGCAGCAGCGATAACCTGGAATAGAACGTTGCTCGAGTCAACTCGTTCGCAATTACAAACCTCAAGACTCACATTCATCCGTGGAATATCCACTGGGATCCTAATTTCCCTCCACGGGGATGGTGACTCCGTGGGCGGTCTGCTGTGCGCCAGCCTCTAGAAAATAAAACAAAAACAAAATTAATAGGTGCGAGTCGTATCGGGGCAACGTAAGGCACCTGCTGTAAAGAAGTGAACAGCGATCTAAGTCCCTCGTGGATTTCCAATGTGCTTGGTATCGGGAGCTCGCCGGTGGCGCTATACAGCTCGACCCACGCGGCATCACCCTCCAGGTACTGGATGATATTCGCTGCCAGTTCTCGACCCTGTGAAATATTGTGCGAAGTCTGGGCGAGAACGTCGTCGATTATCTCCTGTACCAGTGCCGCCACCTCTGCCCGTATCACTGATTAATTAGTCACCGACTTATTAGATTTAGAGAGATACCTTCGTGGAACATGCGGTACATTATAACGAGGTTAAGGGGCTCTGAAACTGAAATCGCGTTCAGCTGGAAACCATAAACCAAAAATAGTTGTCATGCACCTGGCCCATGTTCAGATTCGATAGAGAACACACAGTTGACAGGATGTTCCGGGGTAACTGTCTAACGAAGGGTCGGGAACTCCCGTGGGCACCCCTCAAAGACCTGACTCACCATCATGGCATGAGTTGACTGATACTTGGCAATCTTGATACCATTGAGGCGATGGGATGGCCCTTGGAGATCTGCCGAGGATAGCCGAACATATTGATGGGTCGCGGCAGATATAGTAAATTTCGAAAACAACCTGTGAAAGAGGTTACTAAAGTGCAATGGATCTAGGCCGATGGACGTTGAAAAGGACCTTTCCCCACGAAAGAAGTCTTCGACGTTGACCGAGATAGGAAGGGCAATGTTAACGATAATCGATTTTCTCAATGTCCGTGTAACTGTCGGCTGTGGAATTGTGCTGTAGATTACTTTGACGTCAATTTTCTTAGGGGCGTTTATCAAGGGTAGTCACGCAGGAAAGATTCCGGACGCACCATCGCGGGAAACCTCGAAGCATCCGTATGCGGGACCAAGATGACCAAATTGGTGTCTTTCGGGACATCAGCAACTTTGATACAACTTTCGCAAGGGTCGAATTCCCCTGCTGTTATCAGACCAAATATGTATCAGTATCAGATACCAAGGGAAACTGAATCACTACTGACCTGGATTCTGTACCTGAGTATTGGCATAGTCAAAGTTAACCCCTCCAGGTGCTGATAACTTTATGGTCGCCATAGAAATATCATTACGCCCAGTGGACAGCACCAACAACATTCGGGAGATTGCCCCAAGATCAACTATTTGCAATGTGGCGCCATGAGCCCATCAATGAATACGGGACTACACGAGAACCTACCCTCATGCGACTGACGTAGCTGAATATCCAACCCTCGGGAATTATATGGGAGTCGCACTATTGACACCATCGTTCCCTTCAGGGGAGAAGCCGGTGATGCCTTGTGACCCCATTGGAGCCGAAGTCGAGACATCCGGATCTCGCTACTGTCGTGGACATACATACCACAACATGCGGTCTATCAGGTACTGCTCAACAATCGCGAAGCAAGCGTCTGGGAGTGACATACCGCACAGTTCAAAGTCAGACAATTATCTCCAGGGGAGAGCTTGTCGACCTGTGCCACAAACTTCAAACGATTAGCATCTTGTCCCGTAAGCGTTACGCTGACTTCGTCGATGGCAACATCCTGGGAAAAGTATCAACAATTGACGTGCAAGCTCGGTGAGATCCATACGCATGGTAGTCTGTTTTGAATTGTAACTTCCAGGGAAAGACTGTCTTCCTCATCGCTAGAGCTGGCATCGCCCGTGACACTTATTGATATCACGGGATGATCAGGGTGGATAAGATCTGGAAAATTTCCCGATCAGTGACACCATATACGTGCAATATGAGTAAACCACTAACCCGAATCAAGGTTCTCGGCCGCCTCTCGAAGAGCGCTTACAAGTCCAGTAATGTATGCTATGATATCGTCATCAGACATGACTAGCTCCGTACTCTTATCGTTCACACATGTCTTGAGGAACGCAAGGAGGATGTGGATCCACTCGCGGTTGCGCGGTTTCTTTAACGCAGCGTGGGTGTCGATCGCACGCGAGAGCATCAATGACTCTAAGGATGTCCATCTGTGAGGCGCATAATGTGCTGGAAGAGACGAGAATATAGCAAGTGCGTTGGAAAGCCTTCCGCGGTAGCTGCAAGTATACAAGCACTCAGTTTCCGAAGCGATAAACAGGATTTCGAGCCTACACATCAAGAATAGCGAGGCTGCCGTGTAATTTGAGTGCGAATTTTCTTCTCCCAGCTTTCACGTACATGTCAATGGCGCGATTGGAAATGGTTGTGTACAAATCATAAAAGACATCCCTGTCCCTGATAGCGGATATAATCTCGCGCTTACTGATGCAATAGTCCGAAGACTTGTTATCGAACACAGGCAAGTCTGAAACGACCGCCGGAGCTGGCGTCGCCAAGGAGAATGGTGGCTTCGAGGGTAAATACCCTTCTCTAATACCAAGTATATCAAGCTAATGTTTGGTTCAATATCGTGATACTTTACCGCCAGCACAACTACACACCTGGCTTTTCGCGAGTTCGATCAATTCTCCTTTCCTTGCGTTGTAGCGTGCAAGGGGCAGCGCACCCATCTCTGGCCATGACGAGGCCCATGAATCACATTGGTCTAGAACACTGAGAGCAGAAGAGAATGTCCAGGATTCAATGAAGTACTCGGGGAGCGAAGGCTGCAAAATCTTATGAGTGTGTTGCTATCAAATACATTGATATGCTCCCTAACTTCGAACTCCCTCAAGTGTCTTCCAAATGTACTCAAAAACGTGAACGCTTTCCAACAAATCGCCGTCGGTTGGCGCAACTTGCTCAGTAGCGCAGACTCCCTTGAAAGAAGATATGACCGCAAGTCGAAGACAGAGATTGTGTTAGCGAGGATGAGTTCGCGATAAGGTTTCTTCGACGAGGATAACAATGGCATAGAGTCGTCATTGGGTGCTGGATGGATGAGACTCCCGAACCATGACATATTCTTCTCCCTCATAACCTGCATAAAAGCAGCTTCGAGCTCGTTGTACTGCTGTAGCGCATCCTCGAAGAGATTTATTCCCTCATACGAGGTTGCCAGACTTTCCTGGGACGACCTTTCTTCCCGGAGCATTGCGGACGAAATACTTGTAAGCTTACCTTGAGTATAAAATATGTGCAAAAGTTCCACCCCGGCATGTGACGCTGACCCTCGGACCGCTTTAGTTCTTCCTCCCTGGATGATACAGCATTGTCGAGGGCAGAGAGTAGTCCATCTTTGATCTTGCTTATGAGGTCGGCCCAAACAGCGGGACTCTGCTCGCCAGCAGACCAAGCGAGCTGCACGCACCTATGAAACACCGTGTACAACCACCCAAAAAACCAAATTAACACATGGCATTACCTGTCCCGCTTGTCAACGTTGAAATCTGCTTTTATTTTGTCCAATACAGAGCCTTTCATGTTGAAGAACTTTCGGTCCACTACTTTGGTGTCCGGACGCACGACATGTACGATGAGCCATTCCTGGTTCTTCCTCGGCAGGACGGATATCTGCCAGTCTTTAATCTGCTTCTTGACAGTTGTTCTGTAGGCTTCATTATCCTGTACAGGGGTGTAGATAATAAAGCTAAGTCGTAACACAAATTCACTTACTTCACACGTAACTACATATAGATTCAAGAGAGGTTTCTCGAGGAGGGTGAGGGGGACTTGAGAGGTGAGCTCGTCTCGGAGGGAGTCAAGAGCAACCAAGGCCACCTCGAGCTCTTGGATAGTGCGTATACTGGGTCGGGAAGCAGCCCTCCAGTGAATGTTGCGCAAGGGTAACTGAGACCGTAAAGCCGCAAGCACTTGCTTACAGCTGTCGGAGGACTGGAAGGAAGGGGGTGCAGCAAACGTCACAAGAACATGTTGGCTTGACATTGCGAACAATTGTCGCGTAGATGCTTGACACAAGTACGCGCACCAAGTTTTCGTTTTCTTTCTGTAGTCCGGACTATGGCCGTCTGAGAATTGAGCTTATCAGACGATTAGTGTTGGTGACCGTCGGTGCGTGGAAAAAACCTGCCACCGACTCGGAATATCTTCCAGTCCTAAATGCCAACACCAGACGAAGCCAGCACGTCCACTACAAAGACCTTCAAAGACCTTGGCCTGATCGAACCTCTCCTCCAGGCACTCGACCAGATCAGCTTCAAGACACCGACCGAAATCCAACAACAAGTCCTTCCCTATGCTCTCGAAGGTCGTGATATCATTGGCGTTGCAGAAACAGGATCAGGCAAAACTGCCGCATTCGCTCTACCCATCCTACAAAAACTATGGGAGGAACCAAAAGGACTCTTTGCTTGCGTACTAGCACCCACACGTGAGCTTGCCTATCAGATATCACAACAATTCGAGTCTCTCGGAGCAGCCATGGGAGTCCGCTGCTTAGTTTTAATCGGAGGAGTGGATAAAATGCCCCAGGCTATCGCCCTCGCGAAGCGGCCGCACATCATTGTTGCAACGCCCGGTCGTCTGAACGATCATCTCCAGAGCACCAAAGGGTTTAGTCTAAGAAACCTGAAATTCTTGGTAGGCACCATCGTCCTTTTAGTGTGCCCGCAGGCTTATTGTTGCATGACGAAGGTCATGGACGAGGCTGATCGCCTCTTGGACATGGACTTTGGCGCTGATATTGACCAAATCCTCAAGGTGATACCAAAGGAGCGGACAACTTACCTCTTTTCCGCGACAATGACTACGAAGGTTGCGAAACTGCAAAGGGCTAGTTTGTCGAATCCTGTACGAGTCGAGGTCTCGTCAAAGTGAGTAAACTATTCATGTTCCTCCGCTGCATAATTAATGTACGCCTCTAGGTATCAAACTGTATCAACTCTACTACAATACTATCTTTTTGTCCCATTAATACAGAAAGATGTCCACTTGATCTATCTGGCAAATGAGCTGGCTTCGAATTCAATCATTGTTTTCACTAGGACAGTACATGATGCTCAAAGGTACGCATACAGCATCGAATTTCCATATATCGCTATGCATATCCGTTGTCCAGGTTATCCATCATACTTCGTACTCTTGGGTTCCCAGCCGTTCCCCTTCATGGACAACTCAGTCAGAGTCAACGCTTAGGCGCACTCAATAAATTTAAAACAGGCGGCCGAAAGGTTCTAGTGGCAACTGACATCGCCAGTCGGTATGTACACCATAATATGACACATCCATCAAACGAGCTGACCACCGGAGCCAGTGGCCTTGACATACCATCTGTGGACGTGGTGATCAACTTTGACATCCCTACGCATTCAAAAGATTATATCCACCGTGTCGGACGAACAGCCCGTGCTGGACGCGCTGGAAAATCAATCACGATAGTCACCCAATACGACGTCGAACTACTCCAACGTATAGAAAAGGTCACCGGGAAGAAGCTTGAACTATTTCCCACCAGCAAGGAAGAGGTGATGCTCCTGAGAGAGCGTGTAGATGAAGCTGGCCGGTTGGCTGCGAACGAGTTGAAAGAGGAGGCGAAATCAAATGGCGGAAAAAAGCGGAGACGAGATGGAGGCGGGGGGCGAGATGACAAGGATCGGGACGATGACGTTGTTGAGGTAGGGATGCCTAGAACAAAAAAATTCAAAGGTCGCCGGTAGTTGTCCAGGTGCTTTGAGGCACATTGATGCGTAACACATCCAGAACTTGGCATTGAATACAGCCAACTGTTGATTTGCAGTCTACTTGTTGGATCGCGGGAGTACTCAAAAACTATATTTTGACGGGAGAACCGCGAAAGTGTGTGCCCCGTGGCTGAGTTGGTCACAGCGTCCGACTGTTACGCTAGCTACATCGGAAGGTCGTGAGTTCGAGCCTCACCGGGGCAGTTGTTTTTTGCTATATTTCTTCTTGTCCACACATTTAACGCAAATTTATCATAGCCGAAACTTTATTAAGTAACGGCTCAGTGTATATTTCCAGCAGAAGTATGAATGAAATTGAAGCACTCGGATGAAACAACAACTTGGAAGTTATACAATTATTAATGTGACACGAAGTGCTCATAGTAAAAAAGATATAACACGCGACGCGCCACATCCGTGGCAACACCCGATACGGGGCTCGGAGCCCCGGCATGCGCAGGAGGAGGGAAATTTCGCTAAGGTCGAAAAGTCGTCACTGGCAGTGTGTCGTCGTGCATTATTTGTGTCGCTCGAGGCTGCTTGAGGAAGGCTAGGTTGAACTGACACCAAAATTGATGTATTGTGAACAAATCATAACTAATAAGCTGCCAGTAAGCCGTAACTAGATTGTTCGTTTGATGCAGAGATAACAATGGTCCAATGATGTGAAAGGAAATGGGAGAAGGGGGGAACCGAAACGGGGGGGATAATTCTTAGGCTTTGCCATGCTCGAGGGAGTTGATGCGCAGGTACCCCACCCGTACCCAGTGTGCGGGTCTCGGGTACAATGCAGGTATAGATGGAGACACCTTTGGGTATACCCGCGGGTGTCCTGTATAGGTGTGCAAGGGCTGGCGCAAGAGCATGCAGCAGCGATGGTACGACGTGCACAATCGCGCGTCGTATCATTGCTTCTGCATGCCAAGGGTGAGACAAGGGTGGGGGCAAGAGGTATGACAGCACAACGTGCACAATTGTGCGCGTTGTGCTGTCATCAAGTGGGGGGTCGACGGGATCGAGGACGAGGATGAGGGTGAGGCACAGCGAGGCAAGGGCGAGGGCGAGGGTGAGAGGTGCAACGACACGGCGCGCACACGATTGCATGCGCCGTATCATTTGAAAGCGGGGAGGGTAAGGGTAAGGACAACCGGGGCAAGAGGAGCGACTTGGAGGGCACAACGCGTAATCGTGCGCGCGTTGTGCTGTCGCCAAGCACTGGGGAGGGCGAGGACGACTCGGAGAGTGAGGTGAGGGCAAGGGCAGGGGAGAGAGGAACGACGGCACACGCGCATGCCGTCGTTCCTCTATCCTTGAAAGTTGAGGCGGGGTAGGCGAGACGAGGACGAGAATGAGGGTGAGGGCATGGCGATTCGAGGCGAAGTGGCAAGGTCTATGGTCAGATTCGGTACATGAACAAACATAGATATATTGAGAAAAGATTCCGTGAATCGCAAGACGGGTCATGAATCTTTGGTTCGGATTGTCCGAAAGGGGACATCTTGTAAATATAAACAAATATAACGGTCGAATCTTGCAATTCCCTGCCAAACGAATCATCAACTATCCACGTATCGGGAATAATACTAGGCAAGTCAAACACTCAAAAAATGTCCTGCCCCAGTGAGGCTCGAACTCACGACCTTCCGATGTAGCTAGCGTAACAGTCGGACGCTGTGACCAACTCAGCCATGGGGCATACAATATCCATTTTTGAGAAGGTTTATATGAGTAATGTTGGCCTAATACAACAGGCAGATATTATCATTGGACATGTTTTGAGTGGAGTAAATTGGGACGATAGTTGAAAGGAACAGTAGGACCCAATATGACACTAAACGGAAACACCAAGTTAACTCCATGGTCAACACTGAGTACACTTGATCGTGGTAATCCATACAAATGGAAGTCTCTAAAAGAGACTGGATCCGTGCGTCGACTGCAAGTTGCGGCGCGAATGCGATGCCAAAAAGCGTCACCTGAGCGATTCGAACACTCGCGGGCAAAGCCCAACCGCTGTGCTGATAGCAGGCGATCCCGTTAACCACTCCGGCAAAGTGACTTACTTTTGCTTTGCCAATGGTAATATATACCGATTAAATGAGAGATGATCATAACCGCCCCTCATCGTCCAAGGACTCGTCGCTAAGGAGCACGGAGAGAGTTCTAAATATACATCATACAGTAGACAAACCCAGATTCGTGTGCAGTCCAACCTGTAGAAATTTTCATATCATCCATTGAGTCCACTGCCCAGTGCCAAGTAGTGTGGACTTGCCAGTGGGGCTACGTCAGTTCATGCGCGAATATGAAAGTGAGCGCACAAGTATGTGTTCGCTTTCATGCTTGCATGCGAGCCCGATAGTTCGGCCGCCATGTCAACACTTTCCCATTCACACCCACCTTTGCCTAGTAACTCATGTGAGGTTTACCTGCGCACGGGTAGGGGGTGTCGTGGTGAGAGGGGTTGTGGGTGCAGCTTGAGCAGAAAACTTCGCAGGTGAAATAATGGAATAACCAACTAATTCCGAGTCGTGGCTTGATTCGGGTTTCATGAAACCAAGAGATATGAATGAATGGATGGATGGATTTATTTGTGGCAATAGAGCTGATAGTAAACATTTGTTAGGCGTTGAAGCATTTATTCAAGTCAATTTCTGTCGGTGAGTATCATACTATACGCAGAACAATCTGACGCGTCTCTGAGGGCGCGCTGAAGCATTGCCCTGCACGCTAGCATCTTACATGAATTCATTCATGTACTGAATTAGTCTATCCACCTGATCTTCTGTCACTGCGTTGTAGAGTGATATGCGGGCGCCTCCAACGGACCTAGAGAGTGTATTTATTATTACTATTGGCATCCAGCGAGCTGGTATACTAAGGCAGGGAAATGCTTACCGATGGCCTTTGATCCCTTTCATTCCTTTCAGTTCTGCGCCAGACACAAACTCTTTCAGCCTATCCTCTCCACCAACTATGTCAAACACGACATTCATCTTGCTGCCCGAGCCCTCCAGCACCTTGCCTTTGAAAATCCCTCGGACTTCCCCTTCATTCAGGGCTGCATATATTTTCGAGGCTTTGTTGGCAGTGCATTCCCCATAGTACTCGAGTGTTTTCTCCCTGGGCCGTCCGTTCCGTTCTGCCACCTCCAACATCCGCTGAAGAACCAGACCTGTGATGTATATCGATAGGACTGGAGGAGTGTTGTACAAGCTGCGAGTGTCCACCAGATTCTTGTATGATAAGCACAATGGAATGTTGTTGTCCAGTACGTTCGCCCATTCGTCTCTGACGATGATGATCGTCAACCCCGCAGGTCCGATGTTCTTTTGCGCGCCGGCATAAATAACCGCATGCTTTTCGATGCATGGGATAGGACGTGACATGAAAGAGGAGGAATAATCCGCAACGAGCGGGGCCCCATCAGGGAGACTGTCGAATGGGAATGAAGTAGGACTCCCCAGATCATAGTCGAATTCGACGCCGTCAATGGTCTCGTTGGCGCAATAGTAGATAAGAGCTGGATCTCGCGAGAATTTATCTTTGTAGCTGTCGCGATCGGGGATATGGTTGAAAGTCTTCTTCCCATCCTTGGAAATGGTCTGCGCGTCGACGACAATATTGATGTTCCCTACCCCGAGCCTCTTCGCTTCTTTCACCGCCTTATCACTCCAGGAGCCGGTGACAACGTAGTCCATTGCGGGCCTTTGAGCCGCGCCGCCGCGACTTTGATATCTTGCAAGCATGTTTAATACCACCGCAGAAAATTGGGCGGTTCCACCCCCCTGGGCAAAGAGAACCTTGTAGTCCCGAGGGAGCTGGAGAATTACTCTCGCATTCTCCTCAACCTCCCGGATGAATCTGTCGAAAGCTGCTGAACGGTGCGATATTTCTGCGATACCAATACCAGTGTTTTGGAAGTTGAGTAGGCCTTTGCAGGCTTCTGTGAGGACTTCCTCTGGTAGGGCTGAAGGCCCTGCACCAAAGTTAATCACTCGATCGGACATGAAGAAGAGGATGGGTTGGGGTCAAAGAGTGTTGCTTTACTACTTTATTGAGGCGTCTGAATCAGGTGGCGAATCCGATAAACTTTGGTCGCCAAAGTCGAGGAGAAGTTTTATGACGGTGGTTCGCAGAACGGATAAGTTATCAAGTAGAAATGGCTTCATGAGTCGATGTATTAAAGCTGCTGAATAATGCCATCACCACTTTTCAACGACATCTTCACAATTATCAAACAACTGTGGACTTCGGCCAGTTCACCTGGTGATTGAGGGACCACACGGGGCCCCGCTCCCCCGTGTGGCACTGCATGGGAACGACGAAGTCAGTCTAGACCATCGAAAGAGGTGCTCTCCAGTGGGAGCATACCTCTTTAGTTCACTGCTGGCATCTTGCCATTCGGAAACCTCCCCTTTCCCACCCGAGTTCACCCAACTATATAACACCAGCCTCTCGTTGGGTCCCGCATCGCATATCCCCTGCAGATCACTGCGTTCGCTTACTCCCTTCGTCTGTTACAGCTGGGAGTTCCCTAAACAGCCCTTGGAAGGGCGGCGGTCGGGGTAGCGGTGCCCCCTGACGAGAGCTTTCGCAGGCTCGAAACCGCTGCCTATCCCCCCCCTT
>JBBPNB010000462.1:0-17767 GCA_038090635.1 Rubroboletus satanas
GTTTGGAAGGATATTTGCCTAGCAGAAAGGCCAGATTCAGAGAGAAACAGGATATTAGCTCTAGCAGAGGCAGAAATGGGCTTCATGGTGAAGTAGGGTTAGCTAGGTGGTATCCCTGCCCTTTATAGTGCTCAGGGTTATATAAGTTACATAATGAGACAGGGTTGAAGCACAGGATCCATCAGAACATTATGTTATTTACCAAATGATGACTGATAACATCATGGTCAAATAAGTGTCCCAATGACATGTCATTTTAATATAGTTATATCTCAGTGCCATGGCAACCAAATCACATGACTAAGGGCTCATATTCAGGGCAAGGGTTAGGGCTATTTATGACCCTGCAAGGGCTAGAGCTAATACATTTTGGTTCTCTTGCAAATGTCAAGTCTTTCCAAAATGGCCCAACATTGGGACACTTATTTGAGCCACTGTATGTGGAAAGTACTGTATTGTGTTGGAAAGAGGTTGGGGTCAACACGGGAGTTGACAGATGGTATGCTGTGTGTAAAGGGATTGTGGGGGAATGATAAGTTCTGCACTAGGTGGAACTTGCCTGGCTTGCCTGGTTTGGAAATGAGAGAGAGGGGGGCAGTTTGCACAGGGCCAATTAGTGATTCTATGGTGGTTAGGTCGAAGGGGCCAATGTATCGTCCCTTAGAAAATTCCTTATTGACAATGTCTGAGAAGGCACTAGCATATAACTTGACAGAGGGATTATTAGGGGGTGTGAAGGAGTATGCTAGATTGGATAGGCCAGCATGAAAACCATGGCAAAGACCATCAGATATGGATGGGTATCTGTGTACAAGGTTGCAGGCCTGAAGCCAGTGTTCCCAGGCTTCAGGGATGTACGGAGTGAGAGCTTTAGCTTTTCTGAGCCTTAGTGCATGTCTGGGCTCCGTGGTTGGCACTGCCGCAACCCAAACATTCATGAAGGGCAGTGTGCTTAAGGTTGCAACCCAGGGGTCACTGCCAGTCGGTGCAGATTGTTTGCCCTTGGGGGTTGACAAGGTAACCACTTGAGTTGTGTCGACAATGGGCAGGTGAACCATCCCAGAGCTCTTCAAGGATGCAATTTCGTATGTCATGGGGAGATCGCCCAAGGCATTTTGGGCAGGCTGACTTGCCACTTTTGCTTCTGGCATGGCTGCGAGCCGAGGGCTTAGGGGAGTGGGAGCGGGAATGGGAATGGTCTCTTTGGCGGTGGTTACGGGCGCGGTTGGGGGAGTTACCCTGTGTGTGCTGGCCCCTTGCTGGCCCTGGAGAGCAGGACCGTGACGAGCGGTGGTGGCTGTGCCCTTGGTACTCATGACGTGGCTGAAAGGACCGTGACACCCGCCCTGGACAACTCAATGAGGACTCGAACCGGTTTAGGGAGTCTACCATCTGAGAATGGGGGGAAGCATTGTGGCGGGATGTTGTCCATGGCACCACGGAAGGGAGGGGGGGGTTACACAAAGGTGCATGAAAATGGGTGGGGGGAAAGGTATGAAAGAGAAAACGTGAGCCTAATACTTCAAAATAAGAGAGGGGGCTTACCCTGGTTTTTATGAGCTCGTTGTCAATAGCTTGGATTTCATCGGCAATGGCTTGGAACAGGTGTTGGTTGGTGTTGGAGATGTTGTAACCACGGCCAGCCTTGAGCTCGCAGTGCCAGTCAAAGCGTATATGCAATGCATATATTAGGATGATCTTCTCTCCCAAGGGAAGTTGGATCATTGGGTGATTCTCCAGTAACCAGAAAAATTTTGCGAGCGCATCAAGGTGCATGAGGGGCCACTCCACTTTCCTGGTGTAGTTGAGGAAGAAGTTTTTGGCTCTAAGGAATTCAGAGAAGGAGAGGTCGTGGTCTGAAAGAACATTGCGGGAGGCTCTGACAGATACGATGGGTCACACTGTGAGGTAATCCTCAACCTTGGAAACCCTGAGGATGTCATCCACCTGGGATTTGTTGGAGTGCTTGGCTGCATCTAATCTCCCAGTGAGGGTGAAGTACCATAGTTCGACGTAGTCAAAAGTAGTGAGTTTCTGCAGGGCATACTGAGAGGGAGGGTGCACCGGAACATCAGCAACAGATGTCCCTGGGGTAAACGGGTTCATCTTGGGCTTTTTCTTGTCTAGCTCCCATTGCTCTTGATCAGCCGCCTCTCTGGCTAGCCGCTCCTCATCTTCGTCTTGTGCTCTGCAAGCTGCATCAGCCTCCTCGGCTGCCCTGGCCTCATTCTCTCTCTGTGCATTCCATTCTGCAATGCGAGCCTCCTTGCTTGCTTGCCATGCTGCTGTGAGACGTTCAATGATCTGCTGGTTGTCTTCCTGATAACCGAGGTGTAGGCCCTGGCGGACAATGTCAAAGTTGGGTCCAGCAAAATCAGGGGCTACCTCAAGGTTGGGGTCAACCATGCTGAGCCATCTCCCAGTTTTTGACTGGTGAAGTAAGGTACAAAGTGGGTTGAGAACTTAATGAGTGTGGGGTTGTGTAGAAGAGTGAAAAATCAGCACAGAGCTCAGCTCTGGGGCAGGCCAGCCATGGTAGAGGGAAGTGGCACAGAAGAAAGGAGCGATGGTGCCACTTTCCAACACTTGGCCAAAGACACCATTCTGTGACTGCCCTCGTGCCTTACTTCATAACAGAACATCACTCTGTGGACCAGTTACAGAGAGCGATGCGGGGGAATGTCAGCACCTACGAGTTGAATGGGACTGCTATTGCAGATATGGCGTTGATGCCAATTCTGGCTGACAGTCATGTGACATTTTACTGATCCGTGGTTCACAACACGGAACAAGTCCCTGTCGATTAGTGGTTAAATCGCCACGTTGTGGATCTCACAGTGCCGTGGCGCCGCAGGTTCAATTCCTGCCAGGGACATTCATTTTGTGTGCAATTCATAGTTTTGCTACTTTGTGAACTGTAACTCGATTGTTGTCACACCATTGAATGTTCTTCAGCACAAGCACTCTGGCCACGGTTGCCTCACGCATCCCGGTTGAAAAGAACCCCTACCCAAAATGTGCATCATGCTTGGGCTTGATTCCATCAACGCGTACACTCTAACTACATAATGAATTCACCGCAGAGACTCGAAGAAGCACTCATAGCGAGTGTGTGTGTGTTAACGTTGATCATCGGGGAGTGGAACATACCGAACCAAATTAGCAACCGCATAGCGAAAAACTCGCCCCAATCACAAGTCATGATCTGCACGTTTTGCATGAACACCAAGGCAACTACCACACGCCCTGGGTTGCTTGCGGGCTCCCTGGCCCCGATGACCCAAACCCGCCACCGGCACTCGAATACACCGAGTTGGACTGGGTGAGCGGCGGCGGTGCGACGCCGGGTTTGACTGCCTCGACTTCCTTGCGATACTCGATCTTCTCCACGCGTACTTCGCCTTCCACGAGTTGATAGACGTAAGTGACGACGACGGCCCCTTGGATATCCATCAATGCAAACGAGGGCGTTGGATCGCTGAAAATGTCATCAGAATGCCTCGCCCGTAAACATAACCTGCGAGCGCAATTACCTGTTGTGTAGTCCCGTCCATGCGCCCGTCGCTGAACCGGGGTTCACGAAAAACCGACCATCGTATTCGATGGCTTGGAACCTAGCAGTGGGTGCGTCAGATTCAGCGTGTTTGTAACGAGATGGATTCTGACGCGTTGGTACGCGCACGCGGGAGGACCGGGATCAAGGTAGGAAAGGTCCGACTTACGTGTGTGTGTGACCCGACACCAGCACGTCGACGTCCATCTGACGTGCGATGGCACTCAGCGCATCGAGATCGCCTGTCGGAACACATTGATGGCCATGCACGATACCGATGCGGATCGGTGTATGCACCACCGTCGCCGAGGGCGGAAAGCTGGTACTCTGAAACAACGACCTCGGGTGAGCATACGCGGTGTACGTGCCTTGTAAGGTAAAAGCGAACGGAGGGAGAAAATGAGTGTACCTCATCGTAGTCCCCTCTTACGACGCACACGTCGGACGCCACGGTGCGTAGGTATTCGTAGGTCTCTCGGTCACAGACGTTGCCTGTACATAATATTTGTTGAATCTTTCCTGGGACCAGGAGTTTACGGAATTTGGCAGGAAGATCGTGTGCACGATGAGGGATATGAAGGTCGCCGATAATGAGAACAAGGACCATGCTGGATGATTAGAACTGCACATGACTCGACCAAAGGTGAGGTAGTCAATTAGGTAAGCCAACTACGCATCGAAGGACAAGTGAAAACCACATTGATTTACGAGAATACAACGGTGTTGGCAGGTGAATCAAGTGCCAAAGAAACCCATGCCCGGGGGTGTATTCTAGCTAAAATCCGTCTCAGAGTCACGAGCCGCCCAAAGTTCATCCGTCAAATTCACCGTCCCTCGCGATCCGAACATGTGGTCGCAGATTCATACGATGTAATCTGACGAAGGGGAACTCCGTTGGCATCATTGTAGCACATACTTCCCTGCATAGAAGCCAGATGCACTTGAGTAGTTGATAGACTCTGACTCTGAGACGAAACTCACAGATCCGCACTTGATGGTCACCGCTTCCGGAAGCAAGAACCCTCCCATCGCTGCTGAGGTCAACAGAAGTGACTTTGGAGAGTACACAATGTATATCAAAGGGGGTGTGGATCACGGTAAGAACTGCGCACCAGTGTTCGTGTGTCCCTGGATCATGAAATATGGGATCCCAGTCCTCAAGTCCCACAGTCGGACAGTTCCATCTCGGGACGATGACGCGAGGCGCTGCTCTCGCCCTACTTGCAGCACCGACACTGACAGAACAGCATCCTGTGAACGTCACTTGAGCCCGCGGTACTTGCAATGAATGTACGAAATACCATGCCTTGTGTCCACTCAATGTCTTCTTGCATTCGAATTGCCTCTCATCCGGCAAGAGCTCCCAACACTTCAAAGTTCGGTCCAGGCTTGCACTCACAAGACACATGGTCGAGGTTCCCATGTTACTTGGGAGAAACTGGACACCATAGACACCGTCTGAGTGCCCGCGGAGTATACCGATCGGTTCATCATTCCTCGAGTCCGAGGATGCATCCCAAACTCTAACTATGCCATCGAGTGACCCAGCGGCAACGAAGGACCCTGTTGTGTCAACCGTGACGGAGGTAAAGACGACCTTGTTCGATGACTTCTCTTCTGGACTTGTGGGATGAAGAATACGGCAAGTGGGTTCGGGTACTTGTGTCACGTCAGCCAAGAACTGTGTCGCATCCCAGACTCGGAGGGTATGATCACCCGATGCGGAGAATAAAGATCGTGAATTGGTCGTGAACGCCAACGCGTAAACCTCGCCGGTGTGTCCGCTCAACGTGCGAAGGAATTCACCTGTCTTAACGTTCCAGACCTACCGACAGCCCATCAGGATCCGGATCACCGTAGGTTGCACTGATAGTTCACGTACTCGAATGTAATTGTCCTCAGACCCTGCCACGAGTAGTTCGTTATCAGGACTTATAATAACGCTACGAGCGTGATTGGCCTTCCGTCCTTGTTCACCGCCAAGTAAGAAGCTGGACCAAAACGTGTCATATTACGAGAACGGAGCCCATGGTATAGGAACTCACGTTAACTTTGTTTGCTGTCCGATATTGTATAGGACGATTGCATTATCGGTCCCAACTGCGAGCAACGATCCATCGGATGAGAATTTCACGCAGCAAACAGCACTGGTTGGTCAGAAAGGACAACGTTGTGATGAGCCGCAAAGGGAATAGATTTCCTCGTAATGCGGAAAGGGCGCACCCATTATGAGTATAATCCGAGCAGAGTTGTACGTCCATCTGACGCCGTGCATCAGGATTGAAGACGGCTAGCCATCCATTCCCTTCCTTGACAGAGTAGGACGGGGTCGTTAAAGGGTCTAAACTGTACGACATGGACGAGACAAAGGCAAACTCGATGGAAACATGTCAGGATACGCCATGGGACTATGACGAACCAAGCATGGGCTTACTTGATTATTGGAGCCTCGACTGAAGCGCGCTACGAAAACGACAAAAGAAGTGTTATCTGGGTACCAGACAATGGGTTGAGGAGGTTAAATACATGAGCTTGTTGGCAGCGTGAATTTGACACTGACAAATTCACATTCTAGACTGGCTCCATGGATGCATTTGGTGATATCGAACCGACTCGCGGAATCTGGATGTCATATGACGCATCGTGGTCTAGCCGTGCTTGATACATATGTAGGGCAATTTAAAGTTGTCGTCTCAGACCAGAACCCTTGAGATATCGACACGTGTACCCGTGGCAGTTTGGTCTCCACGACGCGGGTTTGATATTGGCATTGCAACTGACAGTTGATACGAGCTGAAGGTGTGTATCACAAGCCAAGGCTTACAGGTGGGTCATGAGTGGAGAAGTACGGGACGGAAAAAAAAATGCTCTACGTAAGTCTCTGGCAAGTTCCCGGAAGGTTTTTATAAGACCGAGGATGACCAGGGCTGAGGGAGGTGTGTCGAACGGGAAGTATCATACACAGCGCGGCGACAAATTTAGATACGGAGCCGTGGCAACCATCCACAGAGAAAAACGTGACCTCAAAGGCCGAAGGCTGACGGAGAAGGAGAAGCGAGGGGCGTCGCACACTATCGGGGGTTAAGAAAGATGGCCGACGGTGGCCGAGCTAACTGCAACCGACGCTCAGGGAAAAGCTCCGTGCGAAGGAGACAAAGAGAGCCAGTGTGGATCTGTTGGGAAATGGAGCCAGTCGCGGACTAAGCGGGGACTCGTCATGTCCTTATGGTGCGGAGGAGAGTGGGCCTCATTTGAGCACAAGACCGTCTCATCGGCGAAGTGGCCCCCCTGTGGAGATACCATCATCTTCGCTGGGTTTGAATAAAACGACAAATTTAAACAAAATTGTTTAACACCCGATATGTAGATTGGAGCACGTGACTGTGCCTGCTGTGCAAGTACTCCAAAAATGGACATGCCGCCGGGAACGCCAAACGTGGGAAAAGAATGCAAGTGCAGGGTCCAACACCAGCGTTTGTTATAAAGGGCGATGATCAACACCCACCCCGAACGTTCCCAACCTCCTTCATGTCCTCCACAATTTACAACGTAAGTCCTCCTTTCTTTCTCACATCTCATCTGTCCCCCCCACCTCATCCCTACACTTTATCCCCTTGCCACCCTTGGCGACCTCGCCGTCCATATCGGCCTCCCGCGCCAGCGAGCGCAAAATTTCAGGCCGGTCTGAAACGTCATTTCTTCCCCCCATCCTTACCCTCCCCTCGATCCATCTAACATCTCTACCTTCAATCAGCATAGGAGCCTCCAACCGACGGGTCCCCCCGCTCAGGGGCCAAACCAGCACACCCACACCAGGTTGAATGAGGCCTTCGATACCATTCGCCAGGAATTTGATGTTCTCACGTCCGATTTGGGTCTTTTGAGAAATCAAAGAGACGAATACGAGTCTAAAGGTATGAATTTCTCCTCCTTTTTCCCTTAAACTCTCATCACGTTCGCAGTGACGTCCCAAATCAACGAGTTAAACATCATCCGCCAGTCCCTTTATGAACTTGAATCTCAGCACGGAAAAATACGACTACAATACGAAGAGGAACTTTCGCGGTTGCGGGCCGAACTCCATGCTGCCCGCCAGGGTATCCCCGCAAATCCCCCACCCCACCCAGCTGTTGGTCCCGCTTCAGTTGGTCCATCTGGTCATCCTGCACCCCCAGCATCCGTACCCGTAGTCCTCCCCGCCACAGGTCCCGGCTCTTACAACGATCCCTATTACGGTCGTGACCGAGACCGAGACCGCGATCGAGAACGGGAGAAAGACCGCGAACGTGCCGATCGCGAGCGTGAGCGGGAAATTCGGGATCGTGAACGTGAGCAACGCGATCGTGAGCGTGAACGCCCCGTTGAAGTTCGTGACCCGAAGCGCATCAAGACGGAGCGTATGAAGGGTGACCGTCCAGGTAAACATTTCCCTCCCAGCTTCACACATTCCCCGCCCCCTCATGGATATCGCACTCCCTTTTCTCTTTCTCTATCTGCGACAGATCACTATAGTCCCTCTCTTGTTCCTGGACCAACTCCGAAAATTTCTGCACCAGCGGGCCCTCCCACTTTCCAGGGCCCCGGGCTTCCCCCGCCCCCATCAGCACATGCGCCGTATCCTCCGGGCCCTGGAAATCCGCCACCCTCTGGTCCTACTGACCCGCCCCCGACTTCGAGCTCGCTAGCCCCAGTCAGCGGTCCCTCAAACGGAGGTCAGTTTCCGGACGACCTTGACCCGCACAACGTTCCACCGGAATTGAAGAAGGAGGGTAGTGATTGGTTTGCAGTTTTCAACCCGAAAGTAAAGCGGGTGCTTGATGTGGCATTGGTACACACGCTTATGCACGAGAGGTAAAGCGATGCACCATTTCACTGACAACACAGAATTGTATCTAATCTCTGCATAACAGTGTAGTATGCTGTGTGCGGTTCTCCGCAGACGGAAAATTCCTTGCAACTGGATGCAATCGTACGGCACAGATCTACGATACCAAAACCGGCGCGAAGACGTGGTGCGCAACAATTTATCCTCTGTCCGATACTAGAGTAGTCATTTCGCATACCCTTCAGTGTCCTTGCTGACGAGACCGCCGGGAAAGCTGGAGATTTGTATATCCGCAGCGTATGCTTCAGTCCTGACGGTAAATACCTGGCTACAGGGGCCGAAGATAAGCAAATACGTGTAGGTAGTGGCCCTTGTCGGTGAGTCAGATTTCTGAATTTGTTCCACAGATTTGGGATATCGCCAAGAAGCGCATTCGCAATGTCTTCGATGGTCATCAGCAGGAGATTTATTCTCTCGACTTTTCATTGGATGGTCGCCTTATCGTCTCCGGTTCGGGCGACAAAACAGCTCGAATTTGGGATATGGTCGATGGCTCATCAAAAGTCCTCACGATAAATGATCCTGACTCGTTGAATAGCGATGCAGGGGTGACTTCGGTTGCCATATCCCCCAATGGACAACTTGTCGCTGCAGGCAGTCTCGATACGGTCGTTCGAATCTGGGACGTCGCCACCGGCATGTTGATCGAGCGGCTGCGGGGGCACAGAGACAGTGTGTACAGCGTAGCTTTCACCCCTGATGGCAAGGGTTTGGTGAGCGGCAGTTTGGACAAAACGCTGAAATATTGGGACGTGAGCGGCCTGGTGAATGGTGCCAAGCGAAAAGACACCACTGCAAATGGCAAGAAAGAGTTGGAGAAAGCTAGCCAGTGCACCATGAACTTCATGGGTCATACAGTGCGTTAAATAATCGATGATCAGCTGTGGACTTACTCTGCTCGATAGGACTACGTGTTGTCCGTCGCCGTATCACACGATGGGCAGTGGGTTGTTTCAGGGTCCAAGGATCGTGGTGTACAGTTCTGGGATTCGCATACTGCAACTGTGCAGTGTATGCTTCAAGGACACAAGAACTCTGGTGGGTAATCAAAGATCGGATCATCTCCGTGGATCTGAGACGCCGTCCAGTTATATCGATAGACCTCAGCCCCGCGGGCAACATCTTGGCCACCGGAAGTGGAGATTGGCAAGCGCGGATATGTGCGTTTCTCCATCTGTCATCATCAGACACTCATCCATGTGTTATTCCAGGGAGTTACCAGACCATCTAGCGCTCATGCTTGGCTTGATTGGTCGAATCGCCATGATACATCTATGTGTAGCGTCTTTTTCTTGCTTCTCCTGTGTAGTAACACCCATTCCGTGTTCTGCAGTTCTTTTTTATATCTCTACGAATCAGTACATGTCCACCTTGCCGTGAACAAGCCAACATTTGTCCCTCTATCCTACCTACCCATGCTCGACAATATTCGTAATTTACGATCCCCATCGATGTGACGAACAGCAGTCTTCGTTATTTCTGGCGGATGTCGAGAAGTACGAGTCCTCACATGGAACCATCCGGGATTGGCATAGTTCCTGTACCATTCCAGCGAAAAAAGTTGTTATAATATAAAGTATCATTCATTGTGATCCTTGGCTCAAATTGTCTCCGCCCGGGATAAAGTAATAATACAGAATTCAGCCATCAGGGGATCCGTCCTTACCGTGTCCGACTTCATCTTAGAGTTTGCTACGAATTGCCTTGGCCCAATATGAACCATTCGGCCACTCGTACTCCACGATGCTTTTTTTGTGCATCTCGATACTGAGAGGGTGCGTCCGTGCGTTAGACCAGTGACACGTCAGAGAAGAGAAAGTCGCACCTATAACCTTCGGCCGGATTTAAAGGTACGTTGTAACGGCCTTTGGAATTGATCGAGCAAGGGTAACGGAAATGCTCGTGAAGGTGGTCCACAAACTCAAGGACATTGCGTTCCATCGTTCCGGAGACGGCGATGTAGTCGATTAAGCTGACAAATGAAATGAGTTACGACGACAACGGAGTGACAAAGAGCCATACCTCAAGTGGATGACGTATTCGCATAGGCCAACGCCGCCCGCGTGTGGGCACACGGGCACGCCGAATCTGATACGTGCGTCAGTACATAGCTCGAACACGTCCATAAGTCGTGTGCATACTTGGCGGCCATGAGAAGTACGCTCAGGACTTCGCTGACACCTGCTAAACGGCAGGAATCGATTTGGCATACATCAATAGCTTCGGCTTGCAAGAGCTGCTTGAAGACCATGCGATTGTGGGCATGTTCGCCGGTGGCAACGCCAATGCCATGATGCTTCAATGCCTTGCGAATTGCAGCGTGGCCAAGGATGTCGTCTGGAGCGGTTGGCTCTTCGATGAACCTGCAATGGAAATGGACATGAGTAGGTTGTCTTGCGAGACAGCGGCAAGCCTATTTACCAAGGCTTGATGGCCTCGAGTTTCTTTACATAGTCGATTGCCTGAGGGACATCCCATATTTGGTTGGCATCGATCATGAGCACGGCGCCGGTTGGACCCGCGTTCTTCCCCCGGAGCCCAGGACTATTCGGATCACGACCCTTTGAGCCGGGAGGGAGGTAACGCGGGTTGTCGATGATAGAGCGGATGATCAATCCACGGCGGAGATCAGACTTGACATCTGCTCCAACTTTCATCTTGAAGTGATTAAAACCAGCAGCGACGGCCTCCTTTGTGAGTCGCGCGACCTTCTCATCTGAGTAGCCTATATGTTTACCGAAACATCAGTCAAGCTTTGTTTTACGAGGATCGGCTATCGTACCAAGCCAGCCAGCCGAAGTGACATAGGCGGGGTATCTGGGAACAGGTCACACACTGCAGGGTAACAAGGTTGGTGGGACGGTTGCTTACCCAAGCTCTCTAACTGTGGATTCCCGGCCCTTCTTCCCCGCTTCTTTCGCCTTGAGAAGAGCAATGGCCTCGTCACGAGTGATGGCGTCCGTGATGTAGCGGAATGTAGTTGCGTCTACTAACTCTTCCTGAGGAAATCAAATTTTATGAGTATTCGTGTAAGACGGATTGCGGCGGAGAGTAGGTCTCACCGGTGTCATGTCTACCACGAGCTTCCAGAGAGGTTTTCCTCGAGCACGGGCGAACATATCCCACAGCGCGTTGTTCACAGCGGCCGTTGCGATATGGATGACGCCCTTCTCGGGGCCGATCCTGTTTGGGATGCAGGTCAGTCCTCCTAGCTCTGTATCACAATACTGAATTCGATTTTTCAAACAGTGAACACCCACCATCGCAGCTGTGAATCAGAAGACAACCAATCCCAAGCTTTCCCCATACTCTTGAAAAGATCCTCTGGATCACGACCGATGAGCTTGTTTGCGAGTACTGCAATTGCATGACAGACCTGAGAATGGTATGAGGCCCCTTTCGAACAAAGCAGGCAGTCCAGCTCACGATTTCATTTCCACGACCAATGGTAAACGTCATGCCGTGTCCAACCAGCGGGGATTCCCCATTTGTGAAGATGGAAATGTAGGCAGACGAATAGTCACAGTCGGTATTCCTGACGACGCCACCAGACTGAACAACAGATTTAGGGGGCGTTTCGCGACGAACTCACATTGCATCTGTCCCATCTCCTGAGAGTGACGTCGGAAAACGAACATCTGTCCACCGAGGTCATGAACGAGTACAACGTTTGCGGTGCAGGTATGTTCTTACCGTGCGTTTTGAAATGGGTGATCCTTCGAGACATGGGGGTCCACGGGTAGATTCTCGACAATCCCGTGGGATGAGTGGGATCTTTGTTTTGTTTTGCTCACCACCAGATTCTGCATTTTGCGGCGCGGAGTCGTCGGGGTGGCGGCCCGCGGTTGAGGGCGCCGGGGGTCACCTGAACAAAGCGAATGCCGTTGTACTAAGTACATCGCGTACCGTGTGGGTTTTACTTGCAGAGAGACAGGTTTATCCGACATCGCCTGATCATTCAATTTCAAAGGGCTTCACTATATATTATGCCGACTCCTTCAGGACCACTCAAAGTACCGTGAAGAAACGAGAAAAATATATCCATACAACAATCTGGTTCAGCATGCGCCTACTTCACTGAATCATAGCATGGCTGTAACAAAACTTTGGTTTGGTTTTGCGATGGCCTTGTGACGGGCCCCATAAGTGTTACGGCGTAGTGCAGCAATTATGTTCCGTGTAGGCATAAGCGTTCACGACAGGATAGGCTTGCGGTACATGACATGTGGCGCTGTTCAATCAAATCGCGCCACCCGGCTTAGAGTTGTTCTCTGCGTCAAAGTTACCAATCATTTGATTAGTCACATGGTCTGGCGTCGGCCCGACTGACGATCAAGAAAAGGACGCGTCTAAGACTTCTGGAACGTGGGGGTCACAACTCGAACTGGAGCTATAGGTCCGTCAGTCCGAGTGGGACTCTGACAGCTCGAGGAACCTTGGTGGTGAGCCTGTCAGCGCTAGGGTCAGACTTGAATTGATCCTGGACCGGAAGCTAGTTCGTGGGAAGGCACAAAAAGCGACGCTCCCATCCGAGCGAAGCTTGGAGCTCGCTCCATGCCAGGCGGCCGCATTCGTGTCAACATGTCAAACAGTCAAACCTTGTCTTCATTTTCGAAAGGTTTTCTCAACCTTCTGCCGACTCAGGATCACTTGAATCTGTGCCGTTGCCACCCACCCCGATGATATCCGGCGGCCACGAAATGGCTTGAAAACTCCTACCAGATGCTGATGTTTGGCGAGGACGTGATCGGTCGTGCGTGAGGTGACGGACGTCCCTAGGGTCTAGGAGGGCTTTCAGGATAAGTAAAGGGCAAATCAATTCTATCCCCCCT
This sequence comes from Rubroboletus satanas, assembly GCA_038090635.1. Taxonomy (NCBI): domain Eukaryota; kingdom Fungi; phylum Basidiomycota; class Agaricomycetes; order Boletales; family Boletaceae; genus Rubroboletus; species Rubroboletus satanas. The sequence goes on from JBBPNB010000462.1 coordinate 13,271, forward strand.
TCAATCCAAGGTTTCAAGTCAAGCTCCGCTGTTTGGGTGCCGACTGCGAAGGTCAGCTCAGAGGGCAGTTAAGTAATCAATACATACCAGGAAGCATAAAGCGGTTTATTCTTTTGTTAGAAGTTATTGATGCATTCATTCACCATCTTACCGGGGCAGATGCCATTTCCGTTACGTCATGTAGAATTCTACGTGCCCTACGGTGACAATCATGGACTGGGTGCATTCTCGGTGAGCGAACGTCTTGTCTAGGCCGGCGCGTTCAAGTCAGACAAATATCCCTGGAGGAGCCACTCAGAGTCTATGTCGCAATGCCTAGTTTACCTCGTTCTCCGAGCTGGGCGTTGATACGACCAAGTTCGTTAAATCCAACTGTCATGGGCTTCGGGTCAACGTCCCTGCTGCTGTCAAACCTTACGTCTGTGTGGCCAAGGAAAATTTATCGAAGCATCAACCAATCTCTTGGTTCCGAATACCAAAACATACTTAAGGTCAGTTTTTGCTCCAATATTTCCTCGCGCTTCTTCTGTACTCATCCTCACTTCTCCTCCACGCTCGTTACCACCCACGCTCGTTCCTTCCGCCTTTGAACATGCGTGTTATCGCTCTTGTATCTCTTGTCTTCGCCCTCGCGGCATCCTCCATGCCACTTTCTACCAGATCTGATGATGTCTCTGCCTCTCAAGATGGCAACAAGAGTGGCGTCACCGTCAGCGCTGTTAGCCTTGCAGACCCAACCAAGTCCGGTATCGGTGGTACTCCGAATGGCATCAACGCCGCTCCGTCAGGCGGTAATGTTGACTCTGCCCTACATGACTCAACTGGAGCCGCCCTGGGTGCCGCTGGCACTGCGGGGGGCAACGCCGGCCATTTAAGCAGCGGCTCTGCTTCTGCTTCAGGATCTGGATCGGTTAGCCGCCGCTCTACCACTGGTGCTGCTGGGGGTGCCACAAGCGATGCAGAATCTACTGCCTCTCGGGTGACTAGCGAAGCCGGGTCTGCCGCTGACGGTCTCGGCTCTGGCACCAGCGCCATCCCCGGCACTCACCGTTCTCGCACCACCGCCGAAAGTGCATCTGCCCCAGGAGAAGCTGCCGGCAAAATCGCTGGGCAGGTCACTGCTGCTGGCACAAAAGCCCAGGGAAACCCTCCTGTTTCCACCACTGCTGCAGGCACTGTTAAGGGCTCAGGGACTGGTAGTGCTGGTCCTTTGCGTGGATCTGGTTCGAGCAGTCAGACCGGAGGTGCTTCCGTCTAAGTCCAATTTCTTATTATATACCAAGGTATGTCCCTCTTCCCTTTCCTTACTGTATCGGTTACCTTATAAGCGTTTATTTGCAATTCTAGAGGCTTTCGGGACAGGCTGTTTTGTCTCGTCTACATATACCCCCGTATCATCTACTTGGTCTTTGTACTGAGAGCAGTTTCCTCAAACTTGTGTTGCATGAGATGGGAGAGATGAACCTATAAATAAGATCCACTTCATTATTCCTATGTTAAGGTTGTGATTACACTTCAGGAGGCATGCGAAGTACGGATGATCGTGGTTGCCTGCACCTAGGCAAGCAATGATGTGGGAATTCTTCGCAGGTGCATGGTAGCTCGCACTCGACGGGAGGGTATCTGCATGTTCATGGTTTGAGCATCTCCAGAATCCTTCGAGTCATAAACCCGTTTTTGAGTGCCACTCCGCTCTCGGGAACATACGAGGTAATCCTTACCTTTTGTCCACGTACTGTTGAATTCGGAATTGGAGTTACTGGAAATCTGACCAGAGGTAATTGTGAAGCGTAGTTCCGACAAATCAAGTCGCGCACTGCTCTCTGGGAACAAACGAGACGCTCTCGAAACGAAGAAGGTAGCCCAGGACAATCTGGAACTGTGGTAATGCAGGCGTGATCAGCAAAGGTCATGCCATGCCTAGCTAGTTCCTGCGCATTGTTAGACCACCAATCCTCCATGCAGTTCTGGTACCTCTCCAGGCGTGTGATGACAGCAACAATGGGAACCGTAGGAGGAAAGAGATCGCGGATAGTTTCGTAGTGTTTCAAGAGCGCGGCCTTGGCTCTACTCCCGTGCATGCAGTATACGAGGAGATGAAGTTCTCCCTGATTTTTTAACTGATGGAGGGATTTGACTAACGCCTCCGACGAGCGGGTGTTCGCGCGTATCGTGGAGCCCTCGTCAAGGCCGGGTGTATCCCAAAGCTTCAGATTGCGTCCGCCAATAGACACTTTGTACGACCGGGCTTCCGTAGTGCATGCTGTCGTGTCGTTGGAGGTCTTTGAAACGTCTCGGCCGATGATCAGATTAATAAGGGAACTCTTTCCAGTGCCACATTCTCCAGCGAGCACTACGTTCATGATGAGAAAGACCTACAGAGGAGTTAGACCCCGCAGTTGAAGGGAGACTTCACCTACTTCGAGTTCAAGGGGGTGGTAGGACAGTTGGGCCTCTCGAATCCAGAAGAGACGATTTATACCATCGAGCAGGATGAAAAAAACGAAACACGATTGCCCTCGTTTACGACCAGAACAGTCACATTACTTACAGTATGCTTTGTGCAGAGTTGAAGTTGGACGGCGATCAAAATAATCAAGTTGCACTGTGCAACTTGAAGGCTTGCCCACCCGGAAATTACAACTTAGGGGTACAATCGAGAGTGGTAAGCGGTTGAAGCGGAGCTCGAAGTTAGATCGGCAGCAGGTGCTCATATCGACGGGTGTCGAGCTCAACACCACGCCCGGCGTCAACGACATACATTCCGCAAGGTTTGTGTCTTCTCCTTGATGGGCTTGATGTATTCTTGATGTTGTGCTATGCTCTATCCTGGGAGGCATGGCCCGTTTAGATGGATTCTTGCCCTTTGATTCAGATGATGTCTTTGGGCTTATCGTCTTCGTCCACAGACTCGCCACCTCTTTAAGATGTCCGCTCAAATCAGCAAAAAGCGCAAGTTTGTCGCCGATGGTGTATTTCGCGCCGAACTCAACGAATTCTTCACCCGTGAACTCGCCGAGGAAGGTTACTCTGGCTGTGATGTCCGCGTTACCCATGCACGCACTGAGGTACTTATATCACTCGTTCCATCTCTGAGATGTCCACATATACGCGTCAGATCATCATCCGCGCTACCCACACCCAAGAAGTTCTTGGGGAGAAGGCTCGCCGCATCCGCGAGCTGACTGCGCTCGTTCAAAAGCGTTTCAAATTCCCCGAAAACTCTCTCGAATTGTACGCCGAAAAAGTCCAGTACCGCGGACTCTCTGCAGTTGCGCAGTGCGAGAGTTTACGATACAAGCTCCTCGGTGGTCTTGCTGTTAGGAGGCAGGTCCATGGCAATGCGTACCCGTTTTTTATATATCTAAACTGACTTGTAGGGCTTGTTACGGTGTCCTTCGTTTCGTTATGGAGTCTGGCGCCAAGGGTTGCGAAGTTGTCGTCTCTGGCAAACTTCGTGCTGCCCGTGCCAAGTCCATGAAGTTCACTGATGGGTTCATGATCCACTCTGGTCAACCCGTTCGTGACTTTGTCGATCACGCTGTGCGACATGTACTGCTGAAGCAGGGTGTCCTTGGTATCAAAGTTAAAATGTAGGTTCGGTACTATACGTATCGTGGAGCATATCTGACCTCCTGCTCAGCATGAAGGGCTGGGATCCTGAAGGTCACGTGGGCCCCAAGAAGCCCCTCCCCGATTCTGTCCAAATCTTGGAGCCTCCAGTCGACAAGATCGTTTCGGAGCCGTCATCCGAGTCAAGAGAACCTGTCGTTGTCCCTGCTGCTCCACCCGCAGTGGAAGAGCCTGTATATAACCAAGAGCCTGCTTACCAAGGCGACTCTTATGCCGCCGAGGAACCTGCCTTCTGATTTCTTTGCTATGTAGTTTGCATCGTCAACCAAAAGTTGTATCTTCTTTCGCCCGATGAGACTAGAGTCAGATGACAGTGGTGAGTATACGGATCAAAACCAGTTATCGGAAGGACCGACTGGAAAACATAACTCTTGTGCACCTCTGTGGTCGCGTGAACCTGCGAGTATGATGATGAGTGGTCACGACCGCGTAAGATTTTCCTGAATTTACGTACAATCGGGGTACTGACGCCGCGAGGGTATAAGACCACTTTGTCATTTAGCTAATTGCATATTCATTAAGTTGCGTGCTCCCTCGCGACGCCATTCTTTACTGTCCCTCACAATGCGCCTTACGCCGACCGTTGCCACGCTTCTCCTTGTACTCTCCTTTTCGTCCACATCAACCGCAACTGACCAGCCCAGTGACACTGTGATTCGAGTTCCCCTCGAACGGAAATCGTTCATCACCCACCCTCTTCGTGGCCCACCTCCAGATCGTGACTCGCGCGATCTTGCTACTCACGCCAATAACTTGGCGGGCTATGTCAACAAAGATTTCCTCAAGACCCATCTAGCCAGTGTTGCGTCGTGAGTTGTCTCGTGCATATCCATATTATTATATCTTGGTACAATATCAGCAAAG
>JBBPNB010000463.1:0-17652 GCA_038090635.1 Rubroboletus satanas
TGCTCAACATCGCGCTCAATAACGGTCAGTAGAGAGCCCGCGCCAATACAGGTGAAGATTACGGGGACGCAATCGCTCTGTAGTCCGGCTGATACTACACAGTGGGGGATCCTGGTTAGATGCAATTATGACTGCCAGGGGTGGAAGCGGATGCACAAAGTTACTAAGTTGGTTCACAGTCACATGTTCCTCCGCAAAAACTGACACTGCCACCACCACTTCACTCAACGATGCGTGCGAGCGGGACTCAAGGCAATCCTTGCAGCGAGCGAGTCGAGGTCGGGAAAGAGCTTCGAAGTGCGACTGGCGAGAGAAATGATTGCTGTGGTACAGGGAGAGAGTAGATCGCTAGGGGAAAAAGAACGCCTACACAGACTAGCGATGGTAAGCAGGTCAGTGCCGTTCTCTTTCGCATGTTCTTTTAGGGGAAACTTGCGCAGATGAACTGTCTCAGACATCCACCGGTGTCCATTTGACGATAGAGGGATCCACCGACGGATCATGTGAACATGTGGGATTACACTCGGTAAGGAAGGACGAGCATCAGGATTATTCACATCGTCACAGTAACACAGTATACCCTCGGATCTGCTTCCTCGCGCAGAGCCTCAATAGACCCACGGGACTGTCTGCCACCCCACCTACTCTCTCCATGCATCCCATTCTTTGAATGCCCCGCGGAGCAACTTCCTGCGGGCACCGCTCGACGATAACGATTGTCGAGACCCCGACAATCATCTACCACCCGATCCCCCCATGATATCGCATTCATACATGATCTCTCATTCATCTTGACAAGTGCCGCGCCAATAAGAGCAAGGACTCCAGCACTGCACGAGGGGTACCAGGATGAGAGGTTCGACACCTTGTACTGGGTCTCACGAGGACGCTAGACGCGCTAGGGAGACCGACGTCAAGGAGCGACGCCATCAAGGCAGAGAGGGCGAGGGTTAAACGAGTCGGTACGGTTTAACTCGTTCTAGACAAATGGCTTACTATGTGTGGCGTAGACCGCATCAACATAGTTTACCTAGGTGAGTATGGATTCATCAATGGCCTCTTGCAGACCCCAGCGTAACACAGGGTTGAACCCGCTATTATGATGTAGCAGCGGCGGCTCCAAAAATCACTGGTGAGCCCTAGGTCTCTGGTGCTGACTTCAAAGCTGTAGCCACTGAATCCGAGACCGGGTGGGGACAAATCAGTGCACTACAGCCCGCTCTCACCCCATCATGCATCAACTATAACGGCCATGAACAGGAACACGATGCAATTGACATCTCATACCGTAAAGCGTACACATTCGAATTTACACAACGTTGATTCACTTTTTTCCGTTCGCATACCCATCTGGTCGGGAGCGCATTCACAGTTTACTAGCTGCAACAGCATCCGAGAACCTCTTCTCCGCCTCATCAAAGTTGATCACGTTCCAAATGGCGTTGAGATACTAGATGCGGAGAACGTGTCATCATGGGGGCATGTTCAGCGATGATCGATGATTCCTCGTTGGAAAAACTTACGTCGACCTTGACGTTGAGATATTGAAGGTAAAACGCATGTTCCCAAATATCGACGCCGATGATGGGGACGTGCGACAGGAGCGGGTCCTGGTTGGCAGTCGTCACGATCTCGAGCGTCTTGCTCTTGGCGTTGTACCCCTATGACGACGACGAAGAGAACGAGAGCAGTTCAGCGCTCAGCGACAAAAGCCATGACCGTGGAAGGAAAACGTACGAGCCAGCCCCAACCGGAACCCTGGATAGCCGCCGTGGTCGCATTGAAATCCTTCTTGAGAGCATCGAGCGAGCCAAATGTGGCGTTGATGGCTGTCTTCAACGGCCCGTCCTTGAGCACGCCACCGGTACCCTTGCCCTGTACTGCAGAGGGCGCCAGGTTCGTCCAGAAGAGGGAGTGGTTGATGTGGCCTAAAAGTCAGGGAAGAGGACGTGAGAACCGTGTCGCCGATTGATCGTGATCACGATAGCGATAACATCTATGATGAGGGAAATGATAACAGAAATGAAACGACACTACGTATTGTGCAGGACGGAAGAGTGTTGCGTAAACGAGAGACGACACTTACCACCACCGTTGAAGCGGATGGCAGCTTGGAGGGCAATGCGTTCCTTGGGGGTGGCGGCCTTGACATAGTTGGTCTCAGCGGCGTTGAGGGCAGTCACGTATGCCTGGTGGTGCTTCGTGTGGTGGAGGGTCATAATTTTCTCCGAGATGTGGGGCTCGAGCGCATTGTAGGCATAAGGGAGGGGGGGAAGACTGTGAGCCATCGTGCGTATGGATGATGATGGAAAGAGGAAAAGAAAGAGTGCGGGTTTCTCGTTGCTGATATCATCCCACCGACTGATTGTCTCATCATATTTATCGCTTGCGACATACACCAAGACACATCTTAAATACACGCCGCATTCTACCCATCAATCGATTACACTCTTCTATTCATAGCGAGTACTCAGACAGCGGAAGCACCTTGCCTGGAGCCTGTGGTCAGCCAAAGTCGCACGTTTGGCTTGCGCAGTAAGACATACCTATATTCGCATAGGGGCTCTTTTTCCGGCCTCCGAGCAGCTCCATATCGCCGCTGTCAAAAAAGGAATATCCCGCTGTATCCCAGACTGATTAGCTGATAGGCTTTGAAATCAAAGGCGCGACTGACTCATCGTGTCCTCGTAACCTTCGGTCGCACCGTCGTCAGAACCACTCTGACCATTAATCGCCCGCCCCGTCTTAGAATCACGAAGAATACCGGAATGATCGACAAATGGCGCCGGTCTCTCGTTTGCTGACAAGTAGAGTTGGACGAGGATGCGCTGGACCTCCAACAGGTAGCTCTGCAACGTGTCCAAGTACCGCCTTGTCTGAAGATGCTTTGATGACGCCACACTGCACATACCCCAGCGTCAGTTCGAGATCGTGCACAGGCTTGGGACGATACTCACATGCTTATTCCATTCTCCTTGATGATGTAACCAATCCCGTATCCATCTGCAGCAACAGGGCCAAATCCGAAAAGCCGGAGCGCAGGGTTTCCGCAGTTCGACGTCGACAGAATGGAGGTACTAAGCAAGTTCCAACCGGGGTCCGTGAAGATGGATGGCAACGGCACTACCTGAGCAGTCATTGCGGTGCCCGGAACAGGATCATCCGGGAGGGGTTCCAGGTTCCCACTCAGCTGGCGTTGGTAAAGGCAATACAGCGCGTAGAGATGTCTAGTTCGTGTGTAAGCGTAGCTGATCTAGCGCCGTCCCTCTGGACTAACCTGTCTTGTCCGAGGCCTTGACTACACTCTTTCGTCAAAACCACGTGACGAGCGCATGCTTTGCGCAGGGCAACAACTTTGTGTTCGTTGGAAGCCTCTGAGAAAAATGTCTGCGAAAATGTTTCAAGCGAATAAGATGCCCGAATGAACAGGGAAAATGAAAGCACTGACCTTTGTGAACTCTACACTCTCAGGCTGGACGGTCCGGATTGCTTCGGTCCGACCATGCAAAAACGCTTTCGTCATTGCAGGCTCGTATGTACACTCGGTCCTTCCTAATATCGATAAGCCCAATGATCAGCCCCGTAAACACTCCATGCAGACCCAACGTACCATAAAGACCAAAGTACGCTGCCTGGAATGCCATTTGAACGAATGCATCCGGGCTGAACCCATGGCTAGTGATAAAGTTCTTGCCATACCCATTAAATTCCAAAGCTTGGCAATCGTTCTGACAGATCAAGTCGCTTAGCCTCGTCTCCGCGAACCGAATTCCAACATGGATCTGGGGTGTAAGCGTCCAAATAAGTTTGGCGGGGCTCGTATCATACTTGTCCAGGGTAGAAGCGGCGCTGGAGATGGAGGAAGGGCGGTCGTGTCTTCCTGGATTCTTAGGAGGTTTGTAAGACTTTGCATGGGGGGAAAGCGGAGCATGGAATAGTGTAGGCGCTGAAGGATTGATGGCGCGCGCCAGGAGCATGAGGCCCTCTGTGAACACATCAGCTGCGAATCTGATAACATTTAGGTACCTCGTGAGCGCAAAAAAGTCCCAAATTAAGCATACCTGAGAACGGTGTGACCGTCAACGCCAGTATGCTCGAAGTTGATTCCAGCCGCGCCATCCGCGCAAACGATGATCTGAAGCTGTTCTCGCACGGTCGTGAGTCGGTCTGTCACACCAAAGTAGTACATGAACCCGAACCTTGTCGTACCACCTGTTGGTACATGTCCCTACTTGAACTCCCTCTCGGAGATCGTACGTTCCACACAAGAGATTGGAGCAGAGCGCCGCCAAGTCCTCTGCATTCGCGTTTCCCGAGTTGTTGCGCTGGTTGTCGGTGCCTTCACAAGCAGGTGCAGTATCGTCGAGACAGACAACGAACACCGCATCATCGATAACCCGCAAGCAAGCAGCGTTCGTTCGGTCTTCTGCAAGCGCTTGGCGTAACAGAGACCAAGTCTTTCGGTTTTCAGTGGTAAGCACTCCGATAGAGGTACGGGCAACCTATCATTCGAAATGTGCGAAAAAGCGGAGTATGAATTCATGATTAACGAACCTCTGTGATGGGGGTCTTATCTGCATCCTGCACGATGGCCTGAAGGTTCCGAAGTACCTCGCGTTCGGTCAACAGAGGCCGATTCTCGTCATCAAGCACGTCGAACCAGTCTGAGGGGATGAAAGGACCAAATCGTTCAAACCACTAACGACAACGAAAGGTAAATGGTTGTACGTACAAAACTGTCCTCGTCTGAGAACGACGATGTGGCGAGCAGCCTCGTTGACAACCATCTTGCATCCCCTCTATTCCCGCACGATTAATATCCGACTGATTGATCGACGGAAATCCGCACCTGTGTTGGGATCCGCGCGGTCCCGAACAGTCTGGTGTACTGGTCCATGTCGAGTGCCCGCCCGCGGACGGAATCAGGGTCGAGTAATCCAGCACGAAGATCGTGTACGAAGCCGAGCGAAGAGATAATGAGGGCAGCAGCGCGAGGCAATTGAGATCCTCGATTGGGGCTGGGATCATTCCTTGGGAAGTAACATCAGGATCGACAAACGATCCCAAAAGAGGAGAGGCGTACTCGAGTACGAAGAAGGGATTGAGAGCGAGGACCACGGGGTCGCTGTGTGACAAGTAACTCTCGTACCTATGTCGGACGCACCGAGAAATTCGTGTCGCGCCACAATGAGACGGTGCGGCAGGGATCGGAGTCGAGATCACTCACCAAAAGTCCTCGATGTAGCTGCACAACCGATGACCCATGTCGGTGCTACTTGTAGACATAATTAGGTAGCGGGACATACCTTGCTCGCCCTGTAGCCCACTGCTTGAGACGCTCCTGAAGCGCAGGACCATCTCCTTTGAGGAAGCTCTGAACGGCACGAGTGGTAGCGGCATGTTCTTCGTCATCTTGCAAACCACGGAGGGCGGTCAGATATCGCTTGCAAGTGTCCTCGAGAGGAGGAACAGGTAACTTTGGGAGGGCATCCTGGTTCGCAAAAGTGGAGCCGGGGGTCGGAGTGTGGGGATGAAACCCTGTCGAGGTCATTGAGTGAGACAGAGAATGGAGAGAGAGGCTAGTGCTGTCCGTATGGCATAGCTGGCTTATAATCAAGTGACAAGCGGTAACCCCCAAAGTGCTAGAATTGGAAAGAGTGCGGAGATAGTAACATGTCCAAGCGTCACATTTATCGGCTTGCAGGCCCTTTGACCGCGATTAGCGCCGCTGGACGCGTATGCAGATCATGATGGTGTATGATCAATACCTCCAATATAACAAGGTACCAGATGCGGGTCATCAGCCTCTCGAAACACCTCAGTCACTACAACGATCCCTGCCGGAACAATGAACGACACGTTCCGGAACTCAGCCGACTTTGGCAGATGGCTCTGATCGATACCGCGCTTCTCCCTTTCTGATTCAGGCTGTTCTGAACAGAGATCCATCAAATACAAGGTTCAAACGTTCAAGGCTTGCGAGAACACACGCTGCCAATCTGTCTGGTTTGAGATAAAGGTGGGCAGCTCTAACGCCGATCACATCTGCCACCTTACCAAATGGCCCGGCCACGGTTTCACTCTCTGCTGTTTGTGCGTCGAGTATAATACCAGATCAGGGGTATATACTTGCGGTCCGAGACTCCGAGTCGTGCGTTATGCGCGTCGCGGCGAAGTTCACTTGGTCAACGAAAGAAACAACTTCCCGTAAGTACACGTCTGCATGATTCCTGTGCAGCTGATCGTGCTGTCTCACTGACGCCGCCTGGACTGTGAGGCAGCTGGTTTCTTTGTCGGCGGGAAGTTGGCACCCGGAGCGCCATCAAGGTTGATGGTGTCAATGTATGTTCCACTGCACCCCTCTATCAACTTTCTCTCATGATCTCATAGCTGGTCTACCCTTCTGAACCGGACGCCTGTTGCAAAGCATATTACTGCTACAGGATCGAAACTTGATCTCCACAACTCCACCAACGGCTTCTGTCAAGTGGAAATGCACTTCATAGTGGTGCTTCACTCTTCTGATCATCACTTTGCTGTTGACTCTGACTTTAGCTGCTCAAGGCCGGCGATGTTACCACTTCAAGGTTCAATTCCCGTCTCTATATATACCTGCCAGTGGTTGTTGGCGAGGGTTTTTAGCATGACTTGTAATGAAGGTGAGAGTGATCTGCTCCAACTTGATGTGCGATGCCCTGTACTCGATTGCTGTGGCCGCTACCAGCAATAGTGGACCCATGGACCGCCGTTTAATGGGAGAACTGGTGAGTATTCCCAACACTGGTTGACCGTCACTTCTCTGCATCCTTGATAATGTCAGGAATAGCATTGGCGTGGTATCATCAAATTTAGTGGAACGATGGGTTTACACTGATCCTGCGGTACGAGCAACTGACACCATGGGGGTGCATAGTATCTCCGATCTGTATTGTCCGCATCCCATTGCTGTTCCGGCCGAGGGGATGAGAAGTGTCGCCATTGCTACCATGGGATGTTCCAGGCGACCACCTCTATACCTCTATACCATCGTTCCCGTGATGCTAGTACTTGCTCTGTTCACGGACGCCGCCATCGGTTACGCTCCGTGGCAAATCTTCGACAAGCGGACGAGAGCAAGTTTACGACATTTGATTCAATGGATGCAATCCACCTGATCATGGTGTTGTCGACGTCATCCGGAACAGAAAAGGACTTGAACCTAAAGGAGCGTTGATTGCCTCTGACGCGGCCGGCATCCGGAAAAACCAGGATCTGCGAGTAAAACTCAAAGACGTGGCTAGCGCAAGCGTTTGATGACCCGGACTTCTAAGAGCAACAACGGTAATGGACTTGTTGTCCTTGGTCTTCTGTGCCGTCGCTCACGTCCCCTTTGTTTTATCCAGCTCCTCGAGCCGGGTTAGCATCAGGCGGCTGGGACGTAAACTGGTCACCGAAGGTCGCAATGGACGACTCTGATATGTATGCGATGGCGACTCGCCATAAGGAAAGAGTTGGGTTTGAGGTGTACACCGCGCCGTGCGACGCACGTGTCGCCGACGGTCTCGGTCAGCAAGTTTGAGGTTTGAGGTTTATCAGGATGTGTTTCGTGCCGCTCGGACTCCGTTGTTGTGGCTAGTTCGTCGAGCCGCAGTCTACCTGTCCATCCATCTATGCTGCCGTACGGAATGCAGGATAACGGTTCTCTTTCAATGACATACCTTCTCGGCGAGCATGAAAGTTATATGCATACATACGACGAAACTCCTTGTAGGTACGCGAGTTGTGGCTGTGTTGTCCAACGTCAAGTTTTACTCTGCTGCATGTTCAGCTCCGCGCTGGCTCGGGCCCCCGCTTCGTGGTTACACCCTTTGAGGACGAACCCAAGCAATGCACAAGGTCTCTTCCGACGCCGAGGCGTTTCTTGCAGAACCAGGTATTTCACCGTCCTCGCCATGGAAAGCTCCGCGGATGATACCTGTGCGGCCGTCGTAATGTCCTCAAGACACGTTCTTTCCAACGTGGTTATCAAACAGCACCACTTGCAAGTCTATCTGGTGTTGTTTCTTGTTGCCTAACTTGTATACAGGCATGAAGATTTTGGCGGTATTCACCCCACAGTTGCAATTGAAGGGCATCAACGCAATATGGTGAGCATACAGTGATGCACAACGCGTCTGGATTTATTCACGGTGTTCGTTTGTGTAGCCGATCGCCGTTCAGAGAGCGCTCAAAGAATCAGGCATGTCGATGCAGCGCATCGACGGCGTTGCCTTCACGAGAGGACCTGGTGAGCCCGGACCAAATAAATTCCATGCTGTAACGGCTCAGACTGAAATATAGGTATCGGAGGTTGTCTCAGTGTCGGATCAAATGCCGCCAAGACGCTTGCAGCTGCGCTCGGCAAACCGCTCGTCGGCGTGCATCATATGGTCAGGCTTCATTATGTATGCAGAAATGTGTCCTCATAGTGCCTGCATGTTCCTTAGCAAGCTCACGCGCTAACGCCACTCCTCACGTCGCCTGTAGAAGAGAGTCCTCGGTTTCCATTCCTGACATTGTTAATATCTGGTGGCCACACCTTGCTCGTGCTCGCGACATCTCATTCATCCTTCCGTATCCTCGCCAATACCGTCGACGAGAGCGTCGGTCGCACGTATGACAAAGTGGCCCGGATGCTTAAGATGCCGTGGGGCACACGAGGGCCGGCTGCTGCACTTGAAGTGTTCTGTCGCCAGGAGATCGATGATCCAAGTGTCCCAGAGATACAATCGTTTTCGGTCCCGATGCCTGGCCAACTTGCATTCTCGTTTAGTGGTCTTCATTCCGCAGTAGAGCGACATATATCTAGGTCCAAGGTGCCACTCACCGAAGCGCATCGACGCGCGCTCGGACGTGCGTTCCAGGACGCGGCGGCGCGACAGCTCTGCAACAAGCTCGTGCAATGCCATTCCATGCTACGGGGAGAGGGTGTTGAGGTACAACATGTCGTGGCTAGCGGTGGTGTGGCTAGCAACTCGTTCTTGAGGGCTAGGTTTATATGTTTATTTTCTCGAGGCACGGTTGTTAACAGCGGATTCGTAGACTAAGGGACGCACTGGACGACTACAGTCCTGAGCGCAAAATATCGCTTATTTATCCCCCAGTCGAGCTTTGCACAGGTAAGCGGCGTCGTGCGTTAGCTCGTCGTATAGGTTAACGTCCATTCCAGACAATGCCGCCATGATTGGCTGGGCTTCTATGTATAGATTCCTTTCCGGAGACTATGATGATTATTCGGTGGAACTTCATCCTAAATGGAGTATCGAGACACTGCCTCAGTCATGTTTCGATCCAACTTTAGTTGTCATCTAATCACGATTCCCTAGTGTCAGCGGGACTACAGAGTGGTTGCGGTCCGCAACGCAGATTTTCCTGATTGAGGTGATCCCGGATCACCTCATGGGACCAGCGTCCTTGGTGTGAATGGTATCAGCCATGTAACTAGCCATGAGCACACAAAAGTGAGCGAGGATGCTTGTGATGTGTCCCACGTACATCCATGTATCGTGCGTTCCATGTTGCACTAGGATCTTGTTGGTCCTAGCGGTAGGAGCTGCCCTCCGGATTCGATGGAACACAAAGGTTAATATATTCATCCGCTCAGCTAATCTCTTCGCGCGCTTACACCAATTCATCGAGGTGGACTAGGTCTGGAGTAACATGAGCAGCAGTCTGGGCATTGCTCCCACAATTGTTTTAGACCTTCCCACTAGGTGCTGTCAGGATGCAAATGCTCTCTTTCCGACAGACTCGTGATGATTCTGCCAAAAGGTTTTGCCACTTTACATGTTGGCCGACTCGCACTGAGAGTTAATATTTCCGGCAACCTCGTACGTCAATGCTCACGGGATCCCTTGGTTTTTAATTTTAATTCTTGTAAGTTAATTTATGCCCTTATGTGGAGTGTATACCCTATGAAGGAACTAGTGGGCCCGCTTCTCCCGCGCAAATGCCCAATGTGGATTTTTCCCTTGCTTAGTCTGTTCTTACTATCACTATCACCCCCCAGCAACGCGTTTTCTTCCACAGCGATACGATTGACTCACCATGGTATCGCTAAGCACCATCGCGCATATCCATTGGGTCAATTCTCAATCGATGAAGATCGACGTATGAAAGTGGTCGTCATCGGTGCTGGTTTCAGCGGCATTGCGGCGGGTATCAGGTATTTTCGTATTACCGTGGCGTTGCAGGTCTTCTAAACCCATACCGTAAATCCTTCAGGTTTCCTCAGAGGGTGAAGAATATCGATCTGACGATCTACGAGAGAAACGCTGGTGTTGGAGGAACGTGGTACTCCAACAGGTACCCCGTTCGTGAATCTGTCTCTCACACGGGTAGTGTGGGTCAAGCTCATGCCCTCTTTTCGTCCAGGGGTTGTCGTGCGATATACCTTCCCACACAGTATGTTTTCCTGCTCTCCTTGTGAACGCCCCCGTCACTGATAACGGGTTCCAAGTACCAATTCACGTTTGAGGTCAATGTTAGTAAATGTGAATTCTTGTTGGTACTCGTATTGACGCACCTCAGCCCGAGTGGTCGTCCTTTTACGCACCTGGTCCAGAGATTCGTGCATATTTGGAGCGCGTGGTTGAGAAATACAGACTCGCCCCCTATCTCAAGTTGCAACATGAACTTGTCCATGCGCGATACGACGAAGCCCAAGGAAAGTGGCACCTAAGAATCCGTAGACCGGGTCCTGGATCTGTGGACGATAAAGTATCCTATGAGGAGTTTGAGGATACCGCTGATTTTGTTTTCTGTGGTGCTGGTAGCCTGAGCCGCTGGTCGTGGCCAGACATCGAAGGGTTGAAAGACTTCAAGGGTAAATTGATGCACTCAGCCGACTGGGATACGGACAATTGGAGAGAAGGTGTCAAAGATTGGAAAGATAAAGTGGTCGGTGTAATTGGCGTCGTAAGTCGGACCACACCTTCGTTCCAGTCAGGTTTACCGACATGAACGGATCCGATCTAGGGCTCGTCAGCTATACAAATGGTGCCGGCACTCCAACCGTGCGTTGGAAAACTGTACAATTTCGTTCGGGGGGAGACTTGGCTGGTTCCCCCGTTTATGGCCGAGACAATTTCTGACATGATGGGGCGCGATCCTAGTATCGCTAACTGTACGCTTTGGCAAACTTGCCCATGATGTGTCTTACTCACCTCACGATAAGATACGTTCGATGAGAAAGACAAGGAGATGTTCCGCGATTCGACATTTTACAATGACTTTCGTCACCACTTGGAAGCCGAGGTCAATGTGAGCATTCGTATGATTGCTTGACTTTGCTACTTTTAAATCCCGATAGTCTGTGTACGGTTACACCTTACGGGACTCCGAACGAGAAGTGGACGATCGCAAAAAATTCATGGCGCACATGAAGCAACGATTGGTCAAGAAACCCTGGATAGCTGATCATAGTGCGTGTACACGAAATTCTTTCTTGCGTCTGTTTGATTCGAGCTGCCCCACAAGTCATACCCAGTTTTCCTGTAGGGTGTCGCAGACTCACGCCTGGCCCGGGGTATTTGGAGGCACTATGTGAAGACAACGTGCGTGTTTTGAGCACTGCAGGTAGATGGTTGTTGTTGAAAGGGATCTCAGGTCGATTTTGTTCCGAAGGACATTCGACGTATCACACCCACCGGTCTTGAAACAATGGATGGACAGCACTACGACCTTGATATTCTTATTTGTGCTACTGGTGGGGTTCGGTGCTGCATGCATTACAACGCATACGAGAACTGATCTCATTAAGGCTATGATTCGAGTTACAAGTTCTCCTTCCCTATGGTCGGTCGGTCTGGCCTCACGTTGCAACAACGATATGACCCCCACCCTGTCACATACCTCTCGATATGTACTGACGGATTCCCCAACTGGTTCAATGGCCTAGGCCCCAACTCCAACATTGGCGCGGGTTCTTTGTTGATCATGATTGAACGCGAGGTCGAGTATGCGGCTGCTGCCCTTTTCAAGATGGAGCGTGAGCGGCTGAAGAGCATTGAAGTAAAACGGGAAGCTGTCGAAGACTTTGATCAGTACCTCGAGGTAGCATCATCAGTTTCCACCATTTTCGCAGACATTGACAGGTGGTATACAGGCATATTTCCCTGGGGTAGGTGCCGGTACATTGACACCGCAGGAACCTTGTTAATGAAAATTAGTCTGTGTATAGTGCTAAATGCCGATCGTGGTACAAAATGGGCAGGGAAGACGGTCGGGTTGTTGGGTTGTGGCCCGGCTCGTGCCTGCACGCAGCGCGCGCCTTCGAGCATCCCCGCTGGGAAGATTATAATTACGAGTATCTTGACGGCGTCCGAAATAGGTTTTATTGGCTTGGCGACGGTTCGACGTACAACGAGAAGTACATGACGGGAGATCGTACGTGTTGTTGGAAATGTTGCGACGTCGCGTGCTCACCCTCTGCAAACTTGCACATCCAGGTGCGTGGTATCTGGGAGATGAAGAGCTGGATTATCCACCAGGTATGTAGCTTGACATGTGTCTAGCATGCATTGTCGAGCGATCTAACGGTGATGGTGTTGGGTTTTAGTGCCAAGTTCTTCAATGCATTCATCGTGAATAGGGTTTCAGGTCGTTACTTGACGATCATCCCGTTCATGTTCCCATTCCATTCGAAACGAAATGACATCCAGTGTGAATCCCAAGTTGAGTGCGGGTGGAGTGGAGTGACCTCGTCCAGCAGCACACTCCAAAGAAGTGAAACGCACCTAAGGCAACAAACTCGCTGTAACGAAGATGGTTATGCTGTGCGGTACAGGTTCTCGGTAAAGCAAAAGCGATGCCGTGAAAACAAAGCGGATATCCTAATGCTTCTAGCTCCTCCAGGCTCTGTTGTTTTCCTGGCCCCGCTGGCAGGTACCCCCGAGAGCTCGCACAAGAGAGTGTTCTCCGTAAATGAGACCAATCAAGTGTGTCAAAAGAGGATTAGTTTGGCAGTCAGAACGACGATAGGAAAGTCTCATAACCAAGCACAAGACGGGAGGTTTCGATGATGCTGGCTGTTTGTCTCGTGATCGCAACGAGGTAACCTAACTGGGAGTAAGAATAAACACCAAGGACACGAGGCGCTGCGTGAACAGACCATATTATATTATTATGTTTGAGAACAAGGGAACGTGTTTATGAAACAATCTTGCGCACGAGTAAACCAAAACATCTTGTTCCTTGATATTTCGCCACCGGCGATTGTGTACCATCAGCGAGGATATCGTCGACGAATACCGGTGCGTGGCAACTTCGGAGGAGCGATCGAGCAATGTTGAAATTTAAGACCGACTCGATTCCGATCACTCTGACCGTAATGCATGATGCATGACGACTCGAGAAGGTGACCAGCCAAGTAGTGCAAAGATCTAGTGTACTTGTATTTGCAGCGGCGTCATCTTATCAACCCCGGGGACAGCCTTCTAAACCAGATGACGTCATCCTTTACTTAGCCACGATTGCTTAGCTAAGCCAATCACCGTGACCACATTACGTCAGCACGCTGCCTGCGACTACCACGAGCTCGTCCACTAATCAACAACCGCCGAGGTTACCCTTAGCCGTCACCAGCCATGGCAGCGAACAAAACCAACAAGCTGGCATTCCTGTCAATGCCTGCGCCGGCATCCTATGTCGCCGGTCTCGGTCGTGGGTGAGTGTAATGGTCCTCTTTCCAACGAATGGTTTGCATGACGGGATCCCCAGTGCATCCGGTTTCACGACACGTTCAGATATCGGTCCTGCCAGAGAGGGTCCATCCGCAGAAGCAATTGCGTGCGTTTACTTCGTCTTTTCCACCCTGCGACACCGTATTTAACGGACAGTTTCGTATCACAGGGAGGCGCAGGCCAGACGTGGCGAAGAGCCTGACATCGACCCTGAGCAATTCCAAGATCCGGATAACGAATACGGCCTCTTTGCGGGCACGACATACGAACAAGACGATGAAGAAGCGGACAAGATATATGACTTGGTCGACAAGAATATGGACTCACGGAGACGTGTACGCAGGTGTGTACTTTCCGGTTCGCTTATTCCCCCATTCTTGCCTTGCTGAACCGCAGTGGTCGTTGCCTTTGTGACTAGGGAGGCACGCGAAGATGCAGCGTTGGCACACCATCGAGCTGAGCGTCCGAAAATCCAGCAACAGTTTGCAGATTTGAAACGTGGCCTTTCTGTCGTCACCGATCACGAGTGGGAAAATATACCGGAAGTAGGCAATCTCACACGGAAAAAGCGAAGAAAGGATGAGAGATCCTTTGTCATCCCCGATAGCGTCATCGTGGGTGACAGAGCAACGACGGAATATGAAAGCTCCCTGGATGCGAGACAGCAACAGGTAATGTTACCGTTGATTTTTCCCGAGTGATACGTGCTCAGTCGGTTTGTCTAGTCGAGTGGTTTTGAAACGCCGGCGGACTCTGGGACGATGACCAACTTCGTCGAGATTGGTCAGGCGCGAGATAAAATCCTATCGCTCAAACTCGACCAGGTGAATAACGATTACCGAGGAATTCACGTCCCATACTAACCTTCGGTGTATCGCAGATCTCGGGCACGTCGGTCAACTCTGGGTTGGCTACTTCGGTAGACCCCAAGGGTTACCTGACGTCCTTGGACAGTGTCGTGATAAAGTCCGAAGCTGAAATTGGTGACATTAAACGGGCACGGATGCTCTTTGATTCACTTGTGAAATCAAACCCCAAACATGCGCCAGGTTGGATTGCCGCAGCACGCTTGGAGGAGCATGCTGGCCGAATGGTCGCCGCACGCAAGCTGATCAAAGCGGGATGTGAACAATGTCCGAAGAGCGAAGACGTATGGCTCGAAGCTGCTCGATTGCACGTACGTACAGACCCACGATGATCACTGTTTTGGGCATTGAGTTTCGTTACAGAACCGAGAGGACGCTAAGGTCATCCTCGCAAACGCAGTCCAACATGTGGGGCAAAGTGTCAAAATATGGCTCGCCGCTGCCGATCTGGAGCAAGATACGAAAGCGAAGAAAAGAGTGCTTCGAAAAGGTGTGTCTTCCAATCGCCCTTCTCGCCACGTCATCCCTGACCTTTTATGTAGCCCTCGAGAACATCCCTAATTCCGTACGATTATGGAAAGAGACCGTCAATCTCGAAACGTCTGTAGCTGATGCTCGTATCATTCTCTCCCGTGCCGTTGAAGTCATTCCCCTTTCCGTCGAGCTTTGGTTAGCACTTGCTCGTCTCGAAACTCCAGAGCGTGCGAAAGCGGTCCTGAACAAGGCTCGAAAGTCAGTTCCAACGTCACACGAAATCTGGATAGCTGCTGGCCGTCTCCTGGAACAGGAAGCGACTGCCGATCCTGACAAGCCCGTTGAGGTACGAAACAAGGAGCTCGACGTTGTCGACAAGACGATTGAGGCAGGTGTGCGCGAGCTGCGCCGCCACCAAGTACTTTTGACGCGGGAGCAGTGGTTGAAGGAGGCAGAGCGGTGTGAGACTGAGGGTTCACCGAGGACGTGTGAGGCGATTATTAAAGCGACCGTGGCTATGGAGGTCGAAGAGGAAGACCGATTGGACACGTGGGTCGCAGATGCAGAGAGCGCAGAGGCCAGAGGGATGGTTGGCACATCCAGAGCGATCTTAGCGTATGCGCTCAAGGTATTCCCTGATAAACGCAACTTGTGGCGCAAAGCAGCAGATCTTGAGAAGGCACATGGTACTCGGTACGTATTAAGAAGCATCTTCTCCGGTGTCTCGTGTTAATGGTGGTCTTGCAGTGAGTCCCTCGACGCCGTGCTAACAGAGGCTGTGCACTACTGCCCGCAAGCTGAGGTTCTATGGTTGATGTCTGCGAAGGAGAAGTGGTTGGCTGGAGACGTGTCCGCTGCCCGTGAAGTTCTTGAGAGGGCGTTCATTGCAAACCCAGAGAGCGAGCAGATTTGGCTTGCTGCTGTCAAGCTAGAGGCGGAGAACGGTGAATTGGGTGTCGCGAGGGAATTGCTCATTCGTGCACGAACGGTAGCCGATACCGAGCGGGTAAGTAATATGTATATTGTCTACTTTGACATGGGCTCAATCTTCAACAGATATGGATGAAATCTGCCGTGTTTGAACGCCAACAGGGCCGTTACGACGTTGCGCTCGAGACGGTATCGGCTGCACTATCCAAGTTCCCCAAGTTCGCAAAATTGTACATGGTCCAAGGACAGATTCACCAATTACAAAATAACTACCCCGCCGCCCGCGCATCCTATGCAACAGGGATGAAAGCATGTCCCAAGGAAGTCACTCTTTGGGTTCTCGCGGGTAAGCTCGAAGAGCTGGACGGCAGGAGTATCAAAGCACGAGCCATCCTCGAAAAGGGACGCCTAGTGAATCCTGCCAACGAGGTCCTATGGGCTGAATCCGTTGGTGTTGAAGAGCGATCAGGGGGTGCCGCGCAGGCCAAAGCAATGTTGTCGCGCGGTCTTCAAGAATGTCCAACTTCGGGTATCCTGTGGTCGATGGCCGTCTGGGCTGAACCGCGTCCGACCCGCAAGTCACGGTCGGTGGATGCGCTGAAAAAGTCCAAGGACAATGCGATCGTGACATGTACGGTTGCGAGACTGTTTTGGGCTGAGCGCAAGATGGAGAAGGCGAGGCAATGGTTCTCGCGATCGGTGGCGACGGAGCAAGACAGGGATCAGGGCGATCATTGGGCTTGGTGGCTTAAATTCGAGCGACAGCATGGAACGGCAGTGAGTGTTTCTACGTGGTTTGTGATGCGACGGCGCATAATGTGTCGACTTTTTTTCCTTCAAGGAGCACGTTGTAGAGGTTGTCAAACAATGCATTGCTGCTGAACCGCATCATGGGCCAACGTGGCAGTCGATAGAAAAGGATGATAGGAATGTGGCCAAGAGCACGAGAGAGATATTGGAGTTGGTGGCGGAGGCGTTGCGTTGAAATGTCTCTCATGCAGCTTATTGTATACCTAGTGACTCGGAGGGTTCAATCGAGTATCGAAAGTTTTTTTTTTTTTTTTCGAAATCTAGCTCTCACTTGACTATGACACTCAATCATTGCTGTAAGCAGATTGAACGAGGCCAACGTTGGACTGCCGGTGAGTAATAACGGGACCGCACGGCACGCATATGTTGACGCTGTCAAGTACTGATAATTCGAAAAATTGGTCATACCAAGGCGAAAGACAGGAAGGGGTGGCTTGCCTGATCTGGAAATGACCACCCAAGGGTTGCAGCCACTCGGCACCTCTCGGCACACTAAAATTCACCTTGCAGGCCCGAGAAAAATGGTCGGAGTTCAATCGGAGTCTGAATATACGTCACGTGAGACCGAAATTGGTCGGTCCGAGTGGCGATGCACCCCTTGCATGACGAAGCTGCCGATAAACCTCCGGAATGACTGACTGTCCTGCCCGAGAACTGCCAAGGCTATTTATTCCATGATTCATCATCCCATTCTCATTGACAGGCGCCGAATCCTGAGCTGATACGACAATCAAGATGCACCCCGTTAATGGATGGCACAAAGGCGAACGCGCCATTCAGGACAAGATGGGCTACGCTGGGGTCATGTCCCAGGCGTGGACATGGATCGAACCCGAAATGGCCGAGGAACACCAAGTATTCTACACGACCCG
>JBBPNB010000464.1:0-17650 GCA_038090635.1 Rubroboletus satanas
CGGGATCCTAGGGATGTTGACCGTAGGTACCGGTGCCATGGTAGTGCAAGCGTATAGTAACGGGTGCGGCAGATAAGAGCTAATTCTTTTGTTACGACGCTACCGCTCTCAAGGCGCAAGCCAAGATAGATAACCATCAAAGAACTAGTAGCAAGCAATCAACGAGATGCTCGAGGACTCAAGGAGATGAATACACCAACAAAGCAGGTATATTGCATAGAATTAGCTGGGGAGCTAAGTTCTATGCCGAGAGGTTTATATACAAGAGAGACCATGCTATGAGAGGAGAGGATCCCAAAAGGGGAATGTTCTCATGGTATCCTGCAGGCATGGTAATGAGGAAGCCTCATGGTAAGGCTATGTATAGCGGAGATGAATGAAGGCAGTGTCGGTCCGAAGAATAGGGAAGAAGAAGGACCGACCATCTGGTAAGAATAGAGTTAGGTTTACACAGGAAAATGCTGGAGAGATCTGGAGAGATCAACCAGGAAAGGAAAAGGTGGTCCATAGGGATAGAATGCCTGTTCACAATGATTGAGAAAGGTAATGGAATGAAACGGTAACTGCGGAGTGTAGAACAGGGATTAGGGAACAGAGCCAGACCATTGGTTTGTAACAGGGGCAACTTAGAAGGAAGGTCTCCTACTCCAGATTATTGGCGAACTCCCATGCCCTACCCATGTGTGCAATGGCACCATAAGAAGTGTTATCTTAACAGCTCAAGGATCTGTTTAGACAACTACATTCCCCAGTTAGGAAGGCCTTATCTCTGTTCTTGATCTTACCTAGCTAGACTTTCCTCATACCCTTACTAAAGTAGCATGGATCCTAATGCTCCTGTCCCCAATTATGATGACCAAATCAGGCAGCTTGTGGAAGCATTGAACGCCCACTCCATCCAGATTGCCAGGCTTGAGTTGCAACACAATCAGCTTGTAGAAGCCCTAGCTTGGGCCAATAAGCAACTACAGATAGCAGTGGACCGCACTGAAGAAGTGGACCAATGTACCCAAGAACTCCTTGGTCTTCACTGATGGGCCAGACATGCTACAGGTGGGGCAGGTCCAAGAAGTGCTGGAAGTGGGTCTTCCATGAAGGTTGAGATATTCATGGACTCCAGAGAATATGATGGGTCAAAGGCCAAGTTTGAAGATTGGTGGATTAAAATGCAGTCATGGATAGACTGCAACCTAAAGCATTTCATGCATGATGAAGATATGTACCATGGCCAGAACCATGCTTACACAGTACTCTCCCGCTTGAAGTGCACCAAGGGAAGTTACTTTGCTGAGACAGAACTCATGAAGCTCACCACAGGAAATTCGAATCTCAACCTGTGGGCAAACCTAAAGAGGGAAATTGAGGAGCTCTTTTATCCCCAGCTCCAATCAGATTGGGCCAAAAAGGAAATCACTGGTTTCAAACAAGGTTGCATGGACATAGACTCATTCATCATGAAATGGCAAGCACTGTACTATCAGTCCAAAATAGACAACACATTTGGTGTATGGCTCCTTGAGATCAATGCAGCAAGGAAGCTTGTGCAGAAGCTCTTCGAAAGAGGCCTCTGGCAGAACACTGTTGATGATACTCTCACACAGCTCCATGATATTGGAAAGGCACAAGAAGCATTTTCCTTGTCACAAGGTACCCGCTCCTCATGGTCATTCAACAAGGACAATAAGAGAAAGAGTTTCAGCAACTCTACCACAAATGTAAAAGCTGCAAACACATGCCTGGCTAGCTCTGAAATGTGCTTCAACTGTGGCAAGACTGGGCATCTCGTCCATGACTGTAAGAAGCCCCAAAATAAGTGCCCTGAATGCAATTGGCTCAGCAGCAAGTACAAGGCTAAGTACAAATGAGGCAAACACAATGTCCATGATGCAGATGCAGATACAGGCAATGAGGCAGCCAAGCCTCACAATCCTTTCACCAGTGTATGTGGTATGAACTATGATGAAATGAAGGCAAATTTCTGGGATATGAAGGATAATACTGACAAGGGAAAAGGCTGTGCAAACTGAATAATTCAGGTATTCAGTTCACCAACCGTTTTGATAAATTAACCATTGAGGAAGTCAAAGACAATGACAACGACGATGGTATTATTACATTACAAAGCCATATGGCATCTTCAGCTAGTATGGAGCATGGTCAGGGCATTGAACTGATGCTTGATTTCACACCCAAAATGAAAAAAATATTGAAGCGAAAAGAATTTCTGAATGAAAACGAAATCACAGAAGTATTTACTTGATCACTTAATCTGAAAAGGGAGATATTACTCAACATGAGAGTCTCACCTCAGGAGAAGAAGGACAGAGAATTAGTTTCAGCGGAAGTGCTACTGGATAGTGGTGCAAATGAGGTATTTATAGATCAGAAGTGGGCCAAAGCACAGAAGCTCCCACTTTGCCCCTTACATCACAGAATCCTGGTTTATAACATTGACAGACTCAAGAACTCCACTGGTGATATTACGTACTACATGGATATCATTGTGGAATACCAGGGTCACTGTGAGAAGCTCACAGCTGAAGTCATGGATCTTGGCAAGAACCAGATCATACTCGGTTATACGTGACTCAAGGCTCACAATCCAGATATAGATTGGGAAAAGAGCACAGTCAAGATGACATGTTGTCTCTGTTCATGTTATTTCCTTCAGGAAAGGATGGTCTTTCTCAGGACCTTAGAAAAGGAAGAGAACCAAGCCATGTGGACTGTGTATCACCTCAGGGCTACTCAGGAAGTGCCAGTTAAAATAGAAAAGACCGCTGAGGAACTTGTTCCAAAGCAATATCACAAATGGCTTAAAGTATTCTTGAAGCATGAGTCAGAATGAATGCCAGTCCACAAGCCATGGGACCACACCATAGATCTCAAGGACACGTTCAAGCCTAAGAAGGGTAGATTGATTCCCCTGTCACCAGCTGAACAAAAAGAAGTTTCCACATTCATTGATGACCAGCTCAAGAAGGATTATATCTGACCCTCTAAATTGGAACAGACATCCCCTGTGTTCTTCATGCCCAAGAAGAATGGTCAAAAGAGGATGGTAGAGGATTACTGGTACCTCAATGAACACACAATTAAGAATAATTATCTGCTCCCACTTATCTCACAGTTGGTCAACAAGCTTAAAGAAGCTAAGCTATTTACAAAAATGAATCTCAGATGGGGATACAACAATGTACAGATCAAGAAAGGCAATGAATGGAAAGCTGCCTTTGTCTGCCATCACAGCTCCTTTGAACCCATTGAAGATGACAATAAAGGAATATTAGTTATTCTGCCAGAGCAGATTAGATCTATGATCCTAGTCTCCAATGAAGGTGAACAGACCAAACAGAAAATCAAAAATATCATTTCTTGTATGAAAGAATCAGATGTTATGAAGTTGTGCAATGAATTACATGCTTCGCCTGGGCTGGATGGTGTTACGACACTACCACTCTCCTAGCGTAATGCTAAGATAGATAGTCACTAGAGAACATAGCAGTAGGCACTCAGAAGTAGCCTATGGACTTTAGAGAGGTCTGACCAGGGTTATGCCAGAAGATACACAGTATATTGCATAGAACTAGCTGGAGAGCTAGGTTCTATGCCTGGGTCTATATACAATTATAAGGGTGCTATGAGGCCAGAGAATCCCCTAAGAGAAATAGTCTGGAAACTGGTTGGCACAAGGTTAGAGGTAGGCATGTGGAGATAAGAGAGAAACCTGGATGTGGAATAGTAACACCGGTCCTCGTGTGGAACACGAGGTGAAACAGGGACCGGCGTAATGGTATAGCATACGAAGGAAGAGAGCTTGTTAGTCAGTCCGAAGCATGGCAATGCTGGCTGCATATGATAACTAAGAACGGGAGAGCAGTAATGAGAATGTTGGAGTGGGAGGGAACAAGAAGGGATAGTAGTCGTAAGGAGATTGTTGGGTTGTAACATATGGGCTCATTTTGAAGGATTCTGAGATGTATGTTCCTGATAACAAAGTGTTACAAATGAACATGGTAAGGTTATACCATGATGCACCAGTCGCAGGGCATCCTGGAGTCAAAAAGATGTTGGAGTTGCTGCAGTGCAGTTACTTTTGACCTGGAATGCAAACATTTGTCAAGAGTTATGTTTCACATTGCAAAAGATGTCAATGGTTCAAGGGGAGTAACACAGCCCCTTCTGGTAAATTAAACCCATTGGAAGTATCAGATATGCCATGGGTTGATGTTTCCGCAGATTTTATCATGAATCTTCCCCTATCTAATGGATTCGACTCTGTTCTCATTGTGGTTGACAGGTTCTTCAAAGAAGTCAAATTCATCCCTTGCAATAAAACTGTCACTGCCCTTGATACAGCAAAGCTTTATCTATTCAATGTTTGGAAAAATCATGGACTTCTGTGAAGTGTCATATTGGATTGAGGTCTGCAGTTCGCATCACAGGTTATGAAGGATCTTTGTGCGCAACTTAGTATTAAACCTAAATTATCCTCCGCGCATCACCTGCAGACAGATGGTCAGATGGAGTGCATGAACAGAGATCTTCAGCAGTATCTCTGCATCTACACAGCAGAAAAGCAAGATCAATGGGCCGAATGGTTATCCCTAGCCCAGTTTTCCTATAATGCAAAGAAGCAAGCTTCAATGCAGAAGTCACCCTTTAATGTCACATGGTCTTACACACCAAGAATGGGCATAGAACAGCATGTTTCTAAGGCACCAGCCACTGCAGACCTAGCCAACAAAATGTTGCAGACATTGCAGGACACCAAACATAATATTATTGAACCTCAGAACTGAATGAAGGTTCAAGCCCATAAACACTGCTCCTAGGCCCCTGCATACACAGTAGGGGACAAGGTCTGGTTAGCCATGGATAATTTCTGCTTGATGAGGCAGTCCAAGAAGTTGAGCAAGTAATGGCTTGGACCATTTGCTATTATGAAAATTGTGGGAAGTAATGCAGTTGAGTTGCAGCTTCTGTTATGTGGGACTGTAACAATCTTGACTGCAGTGGTATGCTGGGGAAGTCTCCTGTTGGCTTGGAGAACAAGTGTTGAGAGGGCTGGTCTCAACACGTGTCACTAGGGGAGAATGGGAACTCCTAAGGTGACAGCACTGGATGCTCGAGAGCAGTGACTGGTGGAGGTCTAGTGTCACCATGCTACCACTCTCCTAGCGTAATGCTAAGATAGATAGTCAACTGAGAATGTAGCAGTAGGCACTCAGAAGTAGCCTATGGACTTTGAGAGGTCTGACCAGGGTTACGCCAGAAGATACGCAGTATATTGCATAGAACTAGCTGGGGAGCTAGGTTCTATGCCTGGGTCTACATATGATTACAAGTGTGCTACAAGGCCAGAGGATTCCCTAAGGGAAATAGTCTGGAAACCAGTTGGCATGAGGCAGAGGTAGGCATGTGGAGATAAGCAAGAAATCTGGATGTGGAATAGTAGTACCGGTCCTTGGGTAGAACATGAGGTGCAATGGGGACCAGCGTAGTGGTACAGGGTATGAAGGAAGAAAGCTTATCAGTCAGTCCGAAGCATGGTAATGCTGGCTGCGCATGGTAACTAGGAACAGAAGAGTGGTAACGAAAACATTGGAGTGGGAGGGAACAAGAAAGGGTAGTAGTCATAAGGAGATTGTTGGGTTGTAACAATAGCCCCCCTATAAGGGTAAAGCATTCTGCTTCCCACAAACTCACCATACTCTTCAATCTTGGTTAGGACCAGATTGATCCCCAGCATTGACTTCATAGTCGTAGGCATCAGCAGCGTCCCATTCTTCCCAGCCTCCTCCTGGTTGATGTCCAATCACTCGTGGGCAACAGCCGATGAGGTGACCTCAGTGCTCACAGGAGGAACAGCATCGCTGAGGGCAACGAAGGACTGAGTGGCCAGGTGCAAGTTGATTGCAAAAGGGGCAGTGAGTAATAGGGCAGGCCGAGTGAATATGTCCTGGGTTGCGACAGCCAAAGCAGAGAACAGGAGTGTCGGAGGTGATGACCAGATTTTCGTCGAGTCTGGGAGGGGAATGGTCTCAATGAGGGATGGAGACAGGGGGGATAGTCTGGGCATGCTCCATTGCTCCTCTGATGATAGTGTTGAATTGGAGGAAGCAGTTGCGATGACGGAGGGTGCATTGATGCGAAGAAGGTGCCACAGCTTCGTCCGCAAGGCAAGCGAATTGATGGGTTGGTAGGGACATTGGGGCAGAAGAGTAGGAAGAGTTAGAGTGGTCAGAGAGGGGGGAGTGAGGGGGTTGATCTCCGTTGGGGGTGATGAATTGTCGAGGAGTGGAGGGATTGCTGGGTGGGAGATAGGGTGGAGAGGAAGATGTAGTGGAAGACTGGGTGGCAACTGGGAAGGCAGAGAAAGGAGTGGGAGGTCATGAGTAGGTGGCAAAAGACTCTTGGACATTTTCGAAGTGCTGATCAGTGATGGAGAAGCAAGGGGAGATAGGAAGGGGAGCAGGGGAATAAGGGGGAAGTATCGGAGAGGATTCCCCAGGGATTGAGCATGGGTGGATCTGAGAATTGGGAAAGGTCGTAGTTGCTTCATTGAGATAGGCAATCTGTTCCACTTGGGAAGCCACCAGAAGAAGGGGTCAGATGATGTGCGAGATTTGATCCAGAGGATTCAGTTGATGACTCAACAGAACCCTGTGTAATATAGCAGGTCCAGCACCTCATTATGCAGGGTGGAGAGAGATTCTGCAAGGGAGGAGTCATATCGGCCTGACCCATATCAGCTGTCATTCTGGTTGAAGAACATTTGGTGCAAGTACGTCCTTTGGTAAGCGTTAATGAGCCACGTGAGGATGATGAAGGCATGGAGGGGGTGATGAGTGGTGAGAAATTTGTCAGATGCTAGGGATTGAAGAACGGCAATGAATACAAGATGACGGGCGACAAACCCAAATTGGTGGATGGTGACTGGAGGGGTTTCAGGGAAGGAGGCAGGAGGGTAGGAAGGGTCAGGAAGGGTGATAGCCATTTAGTAATGAAAGGGGCAGAAGGATTGTTCTTGTTGACAAAACCAGGAGTGGATGCGAGGATGTTGAAGGGTTTTGGCAAGAGAGTGAGGAGTGTTGAAGGTGAAGGTTCATTGTAGGAAGGCTAGTTGGGCAGGGGTATAACCGAGAGCAGAGGGGATATTGATGGGGCGGAGAATGTCTGGGGGAGTAGGAATCATGGGTTAATCCAGACGGTGCTCTGTCTTATATGCATTGAGGGTGTCGGCGGAGTTTGCAAGGTTGGACTGCATTTCCCAAGTGGCTTTAGATAACAGATACTCCTTCCATGCCACTAGATAGCGGCGGCGGCGGGCGGTGCCTTTGTGACTGATGATGTAACTTATTTCGTATTCTTCTTCAGTGTTGGTGAGGTCAGGTGGGGGACAAGGGAAATTGGGGCCGTGTTCATCAGTTTCAGTGAAAGGGGTTAACAGGGAAGCATGGAAGACTGGATGAATTTTCCAGGAGGGCAGTAAGTTCAGTTGGTAAGCCAGGGCGGAGATTACTTTGTTAATAGAAAAGGGGCCGTGTCGTTTGGGAGACAGTTTTTGATTGGCAGATAAGGGAAGGTTCATGGCTTCTAGCCATACCAGCTGACCAGGCTGGAATGGGACAAACTTGTGGCATCCCCTGTTGGTCATTACATTCTGGGAAAGAATGAGGGCCGATTTGGCCTCCTCTCGAGCAGAGGAGAGTTCAGATAATTGATCAGTGAGGTGGGGAACAAAGATCGGTCCAATCTTCGGATAGGCTCAGAGATGGTAGCCCATCATGAGAAAGAAGGGGGTTTGTTTAGTGGCGGAATGTACCATGGAGTTATGGTGAAACTCTGCCATAGGTAGGAGGTCAGGCCAAGACTGAGGTTTTTCCTGGCAAAAGAGGCGCAGGTAGGTTTCAAGTTCCTGGTTGACTTGTTCAGTTTCGCCATCAGTTTGGGGATGGTATGCAGTGGAGAGAGTGATGTCATAGTGTAGTAGGTGAGATAGCTCCAGGGCAAAGGTGGAGGCGAATTGAGGGCCTCTGTCAGATATGACCCAGTCGTGGAGACCAAAGTGGAGGAATATGTGTTGGTAGAACAGCTGGGCGACGTCGGCAGCAGAAGCAGTTTTAGAGCATGGAATGAAAATCATCCCCCATATAAGGCCATGGTCCACCATAACCAGAACAGAATCCAGAGAGCCAACGGCGGGAAGGCCAGAAATAAGGTCCATGGTCAGATGCTGAAAGGGGCAAGTGGTGGTGGTGGAAACAGGGGAGAGAAGGGGGCAGGTGGGGTGGGTGTTGACTTTGTGTTGCTGGCAGGTGGCATATCCGGCAATGAAGCAGCGGACAAAGGTAGACATACCAGGCCACCAGTAGTCCTGGGACAGGAGGGCAAGGGTGCAGGCGGCACCAGCGTGGCCGCCGTGGGAAACATTATGGATAGAAGAGACCAAAGTAGAGTGACAGAACTTGGGAATATAAAGACGACTCTGGAAGATAAGACTGGTACCATTAAAGGACCAATTGTCAGGGCAGGCGCAAAAGAACAGGCTAGTACTGAGGGACATAGCAGTGAGGGCCACAGCAACAAGGGGATCAGAGCAGGAAGAGGAGGCAATCTTGTCGACGATGGTGAGATCCAGGGAGCGAGCAAAAACAGAATCAGGAAGGAGTTGGAGGGTGGCATTATCACCAGAAGTGTTGACGACATGGCGATGGGAGAGGCCATCAGCAGGGCCCATCAGAGAGCCCAGAACATGAGAGAAGGTGAGGTCGTAATCCTGGAGAAACATCTACCATCAGGCATGGTGATGTGAAAGTTTACAGAGCTCCTTGAAGTACAAGAGATTCTTGTGGTCGGTGAGAACAGAAACAGGGAGACCAGTGCTGCGAAGGTAGTGCTGCCACTCCTGAAGGGCGAGGATAACTGCAAGGAGCTCATGGTCATAGATATCATAGTTCCGTTCGGCCTGGCTGAAGGACTTGAAGATATAGGAGCAAGAATGGAGGTCGCCATTACCATCCTTCCGCATGAGCAGGCCACTGGCGGCAGATAAGGAGGCATCTGTCATGACAAAGAAAGGGCAAGAGAGGTCCAGGGTGCAGAGAACCAGTTGGTGGAGGAAGGCATTCTTGAGGGTACAGAAGGCGCACTCCTGGTCGGTGCCCCACTGCCAAAGGGCCCCCTTCCAGGTGAGGTCATGTAGCGGGCACATAATATCGGAGAATGCCAGGATAAACTTGCAGTAGAAGTTACAAAAACTGAGGAAGGAGCGAAGGGTAGAGACATTGGTTGGAGGCTGCCAGCCCTCAATGGCGGAGAGCTTGGTGGGGTCCATCTTGACATGGTCGTGTGTGACCACCAGGCCTAAATAATCGACTTCAGGAAGATCAAAGTGGCATTTCTCTGACTTTAAGTAGAGGTGTTGTTCCCGAAATCCTTGAAGGACCTTCAGGGTCCAGTTGTGATGGGCAGCCGGGTCAGAAGAATGGATGAGGACATCATCCATATAGACAATGAGCCACCCCTCAGCAATGAAGTCCACAAAGACATCATTCATATAGGCTTAGAAGGTGGCTGGAGAGTTGCATAGGCCAAAAAACATGATGGTGGGTTCGAAGAACCCAAAGGGAGTAACAAAGGTGGCTTTCCAGCAATTCTCAGGTTTGATCAAGCCATTGTTATACCCCCCAGTGGACGTCAAGTTTAGTAAAGATGGAGGACCCCTTCAACTGGTCCAGGAGGTTGTTGATCCGAGGGAGGGGATAGGCATTTTTCACCGTATGAGAATTGACATAGCGATAATCCTGGCAAGGTCGCAATTTGCTGTCCTTCTTTTGGATAAAGAAGAAAGGGGCTGCCTGGGGGGATTTCAAGGGTTGAATCTTGCCATTGGCCAAGTTTTCCTGGACAAATGCATGACAAGCGGCCAACTCCTCAGGGTTGAGGGAGTAGTTGGAGGCCCGTTTAGGAATGAAGCTTGGGAGGAGCTGGATCCCATGATCAAAAGGGCGAGAAGGAGGGAGGGTCATGCTTTCTTCATCAATGAAGACATTCTTAAAACTCTGGTACTTAAGGGATATACTGGTGGAACAACTTGTGGCTTCCCACACCAGGATAGTAGAGATAGTAACTTTCCACACCCGCTCAGGTAGGCAGGAGAATTGGTCGAGGAGGAGGTGGACTAGGTGGTTATTGACGTCATGGTCAAGATAACGAAGAAGGTATCATTGTCCCAATGTCTCCAATCTGTTTCATTTTTGAGGGGAGACTGAGGGACTTATGGAGATGGAATGCGTTGTCCAATTGATGGAAGGGTTGCCTTCAGCAAGCCAAGACATACCAAGAATAACATTTTGGTGCTTCCCACTGGAAAGGACAAGGAAGTCCTGGTCTTCTTTGTCATTGTCAATCCAGATGCGGAGACGGGTTTTAAACTTGATATGTCCTATTTTGTTCTCGGTCCCATCCGCATTGTAGGCAATGCGAGGTTGTGATAGTCTGGTCAGAGGGAGGTGATGTTGGTAAGCGAAGGAGTAGTCAATGAAACACACAGTGGCCCCGCAGTCAATTAAGGCAGGGATAGATACAACATTTTTGCTGCTCAGGGGAGTGAGGGAAAGAGGGACAAATATTGATTTCTCACTCTTAGATACAATTACAGTGGGCAAAGATGGAGAACTCAACGTTGTCCCAAGTCTTCATTTCAAAAATCTGATTTCACTATCATCCGATTGACCTGTTCCTCTATTCCTGAATCAGCATGGGGTTCTTCAGTGTCTTCATCATAACAGGTTTTTAGAATGTGCAGTACCTCCTTTCGGTCTGCGGTTGGTCCCAGCTTGGAGATGTAGGCATCAAGGTCGTCAGATGTGTCAGGGATAGTTTGGATGGTATGAGTCTTCTTGGAGGAGGAAGAGGGTTTGGGTTTATAGGCCAGATGGCCTGGGTGGTTGTGGCTTGAGCAGCCCACTTTATGGCAGACGTAGCATCATCGCTCTTGATTGTGGTGGGCATGTTCTGGCCCAGTTAGGCAGACCCGGTTGACATCCATAGTGTTGGGATCCTTTCAAGGGGGATGGTAAGAGCCCTTCTTAAGATCATGAAGCATTTTGTACTTCTGAACTTGGTTGGACGCCACCGTCTGCCATCCTTGGAGGGTTGTAGGTGTAGTTCTGATGGCAAGATGGGAGGCAAGTTTGTAAGGGAGTCCTGCGACGTAATAGTCACATAGGACAGGTGGTTGACTGATACCGGAGAGTCCTGATAAGAGGGAAAACTTGATATTGTAGTTTTTTAACATCTCAGGGGAGATTGAGCCCATCCTGATTGCCTTCAGGCATCATCGAGCATCCTTTGCTTCATCCTTTGAGGAGAAGGTGGTGGTGAACTCGTTTTCAAAGGTTTCCCATTTCTGATACGTAGCGGAGTCTTTGGCGAGCTTGTTATAATATCCTTCAGCGAAGATCTTCCCCTGTCCTTCACTCATTCGAGCAAGGGCAATAGTGACTGCCTCTCCAGGCATCAGCTTGGCCAGTTTGATTTGGTTATAGGCTTTCATTGCCTTGAGCCACCAGTTGGCATCCTCAATCTTCCCCGAAAAATCTTTGGGGAGGGCTTCTTTTCCCATATTGTCAGATGCATCTGAGTCATAGTCTTCATCTGAATTAGGGCCAGGTAAGTGGACGTTGGACTGAGAAGGAGAGGGTGGTTTTATGGATCAAGTAGGGTTAAAGGTGGATGAGGGACCTGGTTGTCTGGTAGGGGTAGGGGACAGAGAGATGAAGTGTTCGTCAGAGGAGTCAGAGGGCAGAGTGATGACTTGAGACTGGCAGGATCGAGAAGCTTCATTCTGCCTGATAGTGGCAGCGGCCCTTTCTTGATTTAACTGATGTAGGTAGTACTGTCTATCCTCGGCTGAGAGGGTAGGGTCCTGGAGGATTTCCTGTAGGTTGGAAATGGTGGGCAATAACATAGTAGGGTTGCGATTTAAAGGAGCTAGTTCTTTTGTTATGACACTACCGCTCTTCTAGCGTAATGCTAAGATAGATAGTCAACTGAGAATGTAGCAGTAGGCACTCAGAAGTAGCCTATGGACTTTGAGAGGTCCGACCAGGGTTATGCCAGAAGATATGCAGTATATTGCATAGAACTAGCTGGGGAGCTAGGTTCTATGCCTGGGTCTACATATGATTACAAGTGTGCTACAAGGCCAGAGGATCCCCTAAGGGAAATAGTCTGGAAACTGGTTGGCACGAGGCAGAGGTAGGCATGTGGAGATAAGCGAGAAACCTGAATGTGGAATAGTAGTACCAGTCCTCGTATAGAACACGAGGTGCAACAGGGACTGGCGTAGTGGTACAGGGTACAAAGGAAGAAAGCTTATCAGTCAGTCTGAAGCATGGTAATGCTGGCTGTATATGGTAACTAGGAATGGGAGAGCGGTAACAAAAACATTGGAGTGGGAGGGAACAAGAACAGGTAGTAGTCGTAAGGAGATTGTTGGGTTGTAACATCTAGTGTACTAGCCTTCTCCCTCTGGAGCGCCTATACTAGCCTGACGTATGTATACATGAGGCCATTCACGTAGCACTTCACATATGAAGTGGTCCTTCACTGGGAGGATAAGCGCGCTGGCTCCCAACAGGTGGTACTATGCCTAGGGGACAGTATCCTTCTAGGAGAAAGGCTTAGGTGCTGGGTGTTAACCTCAGGCTAAGACTGATTGCAAGACGTGTGATGATAAAAGCAGTGATTAGAAGAGAAGAGGCAATCAGTCTTCTCAGTGATCAAGACAGTTATGGTGAATGGCACAGATCAAGATTGGGAGAAGAGAAGTATAGCAGGGTCTGAACTTAAATACCACTTAGGTAGTTTAGGGGAGGCCTCTACTACCTATATTGGGTGGCACCTAGTTGAGCGAGATCTGAGATTGGGATCTAGATCTGTCTAGGTAAGGAGAACATGAGGTGTTATATAAGTATGGTAACTGCTGAAGTGAGATGTGTCTGCATATGAAATACAGAGATTGGAAATGTTACATAAAAGGAAATCAGGAATAATCCCTGGGGAGTCCCTGGAAAGTGCTGTCTTCAGGCACAGTGTAGTCCAAGTTTAAGAACTCATCCCATAGGTCCTTAGGCATGAGATCCTCATGTCCGAGGTTGCATAGCTCGTTGAGAAGTTCCCTTCTGAGGGTGTGAACCAGTGAGTGGAGGTTATCGGAAGGAAATAAGATGGGGGTGGACATAACCATAACAGCTTCCTTGCACCATGAAAATCCACCCCATCATGAACATTTCGAGGGTCAAGCCATATTTGAAAAGACTTCCTGGTCAGATAATAGACCAGCCGGGACCAGTTCACATTACAGAGGATTGTGAAGGTAAATTCGAAGTTGACTATATTGTTGATTGCCGAAAGAAGGGACACAGTATTGAATACCTAGTCCATTGGGCTGACTACCCTGAATCTGAATGCATATGAAAACCCAAGTCCCATCTCACTAATGCACAGGATACAATTAAATACTTCCACAAACAGAATCCTTATGTGGATATCCGCAACTTATTTGCCAACAGCTTCAGGCTGTTCAACCCTTATGAATATGATGTTTTTGAAGTCCCATTTGTCTTGGTGCCCCCAGAGTTTGTGCCATAGAAGGGGGGGTAGTGTTATGAATGTTTCTTTCTTGACTTGTCACTTTCACTTTTCAATTGTTATCTTATCTTATATTCAGGAGCACATGACCCTGGGAACCCTTTTCCTTTCACCATTTCACAGGTCACACCACTTCACTTGTGCACATGGTGCCCTTTGCACTTCCATTCTGCCACACCATGTGTTGGCCTCATGTCCACTCTTCTCTTCTCTTCCATTCTGATGCCAGGCGCATTGTGCATGTACTTAATCTCTGCTCTTTTCCATTTCTGATCCATGCTGCCTCCTTGAGGCTTATCATAGATGTAGTCACAATACATGTAAACATAGTCAGTAGTATATAAAGGTCAAAGTCACCATCAGAGAACTTTAGTCAAGTTCTCTTGGTGTTCTCCTCAGAGATATATCTTCATTGAGAGTAGAACTCAGCCCCTTTCCATTCCTTCATTGTTTCCTACACTTCCAGAGCAAGCCATGTATGGGCTTGATCTTTGAGTGTTTCAATGACCAAACTTGACCTCTACCTCAAACTTGAAAAATGCAGGTTTGCTATTTCCGAAGTTGACTATCTCGGGATGATTGTCAAACCTGGAGAACTCACCATGAACCCTGTTAAGCTGGATGGAATTGCCTCCTGGCCTACCCCTCTCAAAGTCAAAGACGTTCAATCATCCCTAGGCTTTGCCAACTTCTACCAATGATTCATCCCCAATTACTCGAACATTGCCCAACCTCTCATCAACCTTACCAAAAAGATGTCTCCTTGGGACTGGTCTTCCACATGTCAATTGTCCTTTGATATCCTCAAATCTCTCTTCCTTTCCCAACCTGTCCTTCACATGCCCAACCTCTCCGCCCCCTTCACCATCACCACTGATGCTCCCAAGTCTGCCTCGGATGGAATCCTCCTCCAGACTGATCCTAATGATGACTGGCAACCCTGCTCCTACCTTTCCCAATCCTTCTCCTCCATAGAACAAAACTATGATATCTACAATTGTGAACTCTTAGCTATCTTATGTGCCCTTAAAACCTGGTGCCACTACCTACACAGCTCCCCCATCCCGGTCCAGGTCTTCACTAATCACCATAACCTCACATACTTCCAACAACCCCAGGCTCTCAACTGTCACCAAGCTGGCTCATTGACCTTGTTGACTTTGACCTCAAAATGATCCATGTTCCAGACTCCCTCCTCTCTGGACCTGATGCTCTCTCCTGCCAACTAGATTGCCTCCCTCCCTCTGACACAGATAATGAAGGTGTCACCCTGCTACCTCCCTCACTCTTCATCTTGGTCATTGATACTGCTCTCTCCCATCAAATCCAGAGCTCCTCTGCAAACAACCCACTCGTCCTCCAAGCCCTCCAATCCATGACTGACAAGATTTCCTCTGCCTTTCGCTCCCACCTCTCTGATTGGCAGTATAAGGCAGGCATCCTAACTTATCAGGGCCAGACCTATGTTCCTGCTGATGATGACCTTCGATGGGCGATCATCTCCCACTGCCATGACCACTCCATCACTGGACACTCCAGTTATCTTAAAACACACCAACTTGTCACTGCCAACTTCTGGTGGTCTGGACTTGCTACCTATGTCCAGTGCTATGTTGAAGGCTGCATCTCCTGCCAGCAGCATAAAGCCAACACGCATCCTACATTGTCTCCCCTTATGTCCATTGCCTCCTCAGTGCACTGCTCCTTCCAAAAGATCTCCTGCGATCTCATCACTGACCTCCCCCTTAGCAACAGCTTTGACTTCTTATTGGTCATGGTCAACCACGGGCTTACAAAGAGGGTAATTCTTTGCCCTACCAAGAAAACTGTCACCATCGAAGGAATCACCAACCTCTTCTTCCACAAAGTCTTCCTTCATTTCGGACTCTTCTCCAAAGTCATATCCAATCAAGGTCCCCAATTTGCCTCCTCTTTTGTCAAAGAACTTGGCAGACTCCTCCAGTATGATCTTTCCCTCTCCTCTGCCTATCACTCACAAACTGCCAGAGAAACTGAACAAGTCAATCAAGAAGAAACCTACCTCTGTATCTTTTGCAGAAATAACCCCACATCCTGGTCCTCTCTGACCTTCCATGCTGAATTTGCACACAATCACTGTCCCTACTCTGTCACCAGCAAATCTCTGTTTTACCTCATGATGGGATACAAACCCTTCGCCCTATCCTTGGTGATTTCGAAGTCCCTCTCCCTGCCATTGACTCATACCTTAAATCCCTTACTGCAGCTTGAGATGAAGTGTTAGCCACCCATGAACTTACCAGGCAAACCATAGCCTCCTGAAACTGTAAACACTTCTTCCCATTTTCTAAAGGAGACAAGGTTTGGCTTGAAGCCAGAAATCTGAAAAGAGCTGTTGCTGACCTGAAATTCTTCCCAAAAAGAGAAGGCCCCTTTATCATCACCAAAGTCCTCTCTTCCGTCTCCTATCAGCTCTGCCTTCTGAAGACCTGGAAGATTCACCCCATGTTCCATCCTTCTCTTCTCACCCCTTATCGCAAAAACCCTGTTTATGGCCCCAACTTCCCAGCCCCTCCTCCTGTCTTGATAGAAGACAAAGAAGAATACAAAATAGATAAGATATTACACCATTGCCAAATACCTTCCTCTCGCTCCTTCCTGATTCAATGAAAGGGATACTCTGTTAAAGAGGACTCTTAGGTCTCTGAGCAGGATCTGAAACATGTCAAGTCTGCCCTAGCTGACTATAAACACTGTCACCTCTCCATCTTCCCCCCTTAGAGTCCCATCCTAACCACCATGGCCATTGAATTTCTCCAAACCTCAACCACCAACACTATCTCCACTGAATCCTCCCTCATTGATAACACCTCCATGTCTATGTCTCACATTTCTTCTCCTAACTCTCAACTTTCTATGGTCCCTTTCTCAATTGATTTCCCTCCTATTTCTCTCACTACCATTTCCACAGGTATTCATTCTGTAGATGTTCCCCAGTTCACCCATTGACTTTGTGATGACTTCCCCTCCGAAGATGACATCGAACAGCTGGATACCCTTATCCTTGACCCCACCTTGCCACCACCATCAGAGCCTACCTGGACATGGGCTCCCCACTCTACACCCTTGACTGTGCATACAGTGGCTCAAATAAGTGTCCCAATGTTGGGCAATTTTGGAAGGACTTGACATTTGCAAGAGAACCAAAATGTATTAGCTCTAGCTCTTGCAGGGCCATCGATAGCCCTAACCCCTGCCCTGAATATGAGCCCTTATTCATGTGATCTGGTTGCCATGGCACTGAGATATAACCATATTAAAATGACATGTCATTGGGACACTTATTTGAGCAACATTTCTATTCTACAATTTTAGTACTTTGTATGTCCTTCCTTTGCTTTTATCACTGCCTCTAGTCTTCTCGGCATGCTCTCTATCAATCCTTGACATTCCTCAACCTCTATCTTGCCCCATTCCACATCAATCCTTTCCCAAAGCTCCCAAACCCCTCTTGGTGGTGTTGCATAGCTATTGAGCTTCTTTTTGAGGATTTGCCAGAGATGTTCAATGGGATTAAGGTCTGGAGATTGTGCTGGCCAATCAAGAACCTTGATACCTTGAGATTCCAGCCACTCCTGGGCTCTTTTAGAGGTGTGCTTGGGGTCATTATCTTGTTGAAAGATAATGCTCTCCTCAAGAATTCCAGAATTTTCCATAGTAGGAAGCAGATTATCCTCCAAAATGGAGACATACTGCTCAGCATTCATCCTCCCTTCCACCTCTGCAAGGATTCCCACTCCATTCCAGCCCATGCATTCCCAAACCATCAAGGAACCTCCTCCAAACTTTACTGTCCCCTGTACCTCCTTCTCTTGCAAAGATTTTCCTGCCACTTTCCACACATACTTCCTTCCATCTGACCCAATCCTGTTAATCTTGGTCTCATCTGACCAAATTACCCTAGTCCAGTCCTCCATAGTCCAGTGTTGGTGCTTGAGAGCAAAGGCCA
>JBBPNB010000465.1:0-17648 GCA_038090635.1 Rubroboletus satanas
GCGACGATGTACAAGTATGGAAAGGGGGGATTCGTCACTGCGCATACGGTCGCATGTCACGGTGGGATGAGCAGCTCACAGTCAACACACCTGAAGGCCACCGTGCGCAAGAAAAAGGAAAAGCTAGGGAGTGGGTGGGGCCAACTCACGTGTCTGCTTCAATCCGACTCATCCCAAACCCCTCTAGCCAATTGTCGAGTCCAGAACCTTCTATCCTAGCTCCATACAATTGGGTCGACAATAAGAAACGTGGGGGTGAATCCGCCGGTGTACACGCCCACCGTGTTACTGGCAGCTCTTCCGGCTGGGCGACGAAAGCGAGGCCAAAATATGTTCTTGACCAGTATGGTTATTTGTCGAAGATGACCTTCGTGAAAGGTGAGAGGGGAAACGATACCCCCGATCACTGATCCTCTCGCGTTTATGTAGGTCGCGTAAACGGTAAGTTGTTACCTGACCCGAATGTAAATGGAGCGCCAACGACCGTCGATTCGCCCGGAATAGAGAGAAAACACGGATGGAAGCGTAGGCGAGCAATAGCGTGGACGTTGTGTTGGAGATGCTCAGTGCTCACTTGCTGGAGGGAAGCCGATCGGATGATACATAGTACACCGAGCTCAAAAGATGAGGCAGTTGCATAGGTAAAACAGATATCCGAGTCATCCTTCGAGCTACCACTATCCTCTATTATGATTCACCGTTGCGCCAGCGCTAGTGCTCGTCCCCGGTTTCTACCCAAAATCCTCTTTCAAACCTGACACGTATTATCTCCCGACATTTCGAGGCTAATCGCCTCCGATTCGTTCGCGTCCCCTTCGACTACCCGATCCTGCGATTCCTGCCCCAGGTCGACGTCCGCGAATGCATTCGCAGACAGAGCCCCGTTTTGACTGGCAGGTGGTTGCGATAACACACCAAATCCGATGTCGATTCCCTCGCCGCGGCGGCGGAGGTCACGGTCATACAGCTCTCGCACGCTGATAATGAACCGAGGCAGCATAGGACATATCGTGGCGTACGAAAACAGGTTCAGCAACAACAGCCCAGTGCTGTATGCTGTAGAACTTGTGTCGACGATAAAAGAAACATTGAAGAGCATGTTCCTAGCCGTTCAGAAGGAAACAATGGAGTGGTTAGTTAGATGGGAGAACGTGACGGTGACAAACGATAGAGTGGAACATCGAGACGTACACAAGGAAGTAAAGAATTCCATCTCTCACGAGTTGTTGCATGTACCGATTAGGCTGCCACTGCTTGGTCGCTTTGTACATCTCGACTGACTGCTTCAACGTTTGGACGACAGCGAGAACCAAAAGTGTAGCACCAAGAATAAATCGCGGGATTTTGCCATACACGTGAAGCTTGGGTGAGATTCCGCTGAATGAGAAGTGGCAAAAGGAGGAATCGATGATTTGGATAATCGTGACTTAAGAAAAGGGTGGCAGGAGATGAGGG
This sequence comes from Rubroboletus satanas, assembly GCA_038090635.1. Taxonomy (NCBI): domain Eukaryota; kingdom Fungi; phylum Basidiomycota; class Agaricomycetes; order Boletales; family Boletaceae; genus Rubroboletus; species Rubroboletus satanas. The sequence continues at coordinate 1,456 of JBBPNB010000465.1, forward strand.
TCACCTCCATGAGATTACGGCGGTGTGAATGAGACATACCTGAGAAGTTTGTGGGAATAGTGTAGATACATGCGAAAACAAAGAAAACGAAGACCTGGGGAATGTAAATGCACAGGAGGATGCAAAGGATCCTTTTGGATAGATTCCACATTGCATACACCCGCAGGATCATCACGACTGTAATAAGATCACAGTTCAAAAAAAGAGATTAAATGGTAGTGCTGTAACTCACAATCTGCAGCATTGTAAAATATTGCTAACTGCCAATCAGCTGCCACATATGTTATGGTACCTTTGGAACATCTATGTCTCACACTGATGGTAGTGCACAGTAAATTAATCCACTTACACCTATGGAACTGTTATCAATGCAGTTTTAAATCAGAATTTAGATGCATACATCTACCAGAACATGATCATTAATGATATGTGAGGTGCAATGGAGATAAACTGACTCTGAGAGAGACAGGGACAAAGGTACTACTAACTGCAGGTGTATTTGATCAGTTCGATTGACCTCCGATTGCGTTCTGGACGTACCGAGGGTAGTAAGACTTTGAGCATGGATTAATTACTGATCGTGTGATTTGCTATGCATCATAGCAACAATATACTTACATAGTATAAGAAAGCCCGAGATAGCGGACCTACAGAACTGTTAGTTTCAAATATGCGCAACGGAGTATCCCGAGTCATTACACGCACTAGAATAAACATTGTAGAAACACACGTCCAACGTTGGCACTGTGAGATTCTCAGGAATCTGGTGCTTGCTTGATAATTGTTGCATTCGTACCCAAATATAGTCTATCTTCGAATGTTGTCAGCTGATAAATATGATGTGGAGAGTGAAATAACATACCTCTCTCGAAAACGTGAGGACTGCAGTGCCAGGATTGTAACGGTCACTTCAGAACGAGAAGGATAGCATGCACATAAGCATCACTCACGATAATCATACATGACAGCAGTGAAAACAATCACTACATTTGTCTATAAGATTAATCATTGGCCAAAGTATGAGAGACCATACGGAATGCAAAGTCATTGATCTGGAGAAGTTTGACAGCAGACTGTAAGTCGGAGGACATGGCAGGTACAAGAGAGATAGCGATCATGTCTGATGGTTGAACAACAAACAAAGACTGAGAATCGAGGGGAGGGAGGTTTCTAGTGGTTCGGTCTTGGATTCTTCAGGAGTTATAACTTCTACACGATGTATTAAATATTTGCTTATAGAACAATGAATGACATACAATCTTCCAGTGTTCGACAAAGACGCGATCAGGACGGAGGGGTGGAGACTGAGGATGGTGCGAGAGCGTCTGCATCGCCGCGCAGGGAACAAAGTCGTCGTGCATACAGCCAGCACAGGAAGTTTAGTGTCAAAATATTAAATCTTAGCGTTCCTTCCACGCCCGCACTCAGCCCGAAAGACTTACAAGTGGCATCACAGTATATCTTGATTACTTGCTCCTGATCGTCAATATGTATCCAGTTCCAAATCGACGTTCCGCTGATCTGAACCTGAAGATAAGGAGTTATTTGATTGTGGAACACCTTTGGGTCGATGATTCAAGTCAACCTATCCGTGAATTTAGGGTAATGGACCGGCAACTAAGAGTTTGGTGATGACGAGAATCAGCAGTGCCTCACTGGTACCAGAGAACTCACCCTCATCCTTCAGTCCCAACAAGGGTTGAAGGGACCGATAAGGACCAACTCAGGGCGACACATTATCGCGACAATGACGTTACGCCAAAATCCGCCCTGGACAGGCACGTTTGCTCTCCCGACTCGAAACGCTTCGAAATATTCCGCCCCATCTCTGCCCATCTTCGTATGTTTGTACACCCAACCTAAGTCATGTACCGTCATAAATCTGCCAAAATGATGGTCACTGCTCACCAAAGGACAGGCAGAACAGGCTGGTGAAGGAGCAAAGGGCGGAATTAATGGATGCCCCCGAGATGGATACCTGCCACTTAAACGTTCCCAGCGTTATCAATGCACCGCTTCAGAGCGTGCAGATATCGAAATTTAGGGTTGAGAAGAAATACACCCACGAATGGAACGGAAATTTTGTCGCGACCATTTCCAGTCCCTTTTCCTTCGAAACAGCCACATCATTTGTATGTACACCGTTCGACACAGGATACGAAGCATATATGCAAGAGTGGGCATCAGGGTCGCGTTCAGAAGCACCCTACGCCACCAGGGAGGGTGGCGATAGGCGGAGGGGGCACGGGTATCAATGAGATGCAGTGAATACATTGCAAATAGTGCCAACAAGGGGATCGTGCTTGTGGATACAATCGCCTGTCACGATGGGATGAGCAGATTACAGCCAAAACGACGCTGAGAACCAAAGTGCACGGGAGTAAGGAGCCGAGAAATCAGCGTGGGGCGACGCGGTGCACCTACCAGTCTGCTTCGGTCCAATGACCCCCTCCCCTCCACCTAATTGTCGGTGGCCGCCATTCTGACGGGGGACGGACAACCTCGACCTTCAGCCCATGCATCTGACCCGACAGCGGGTGGTGGAGTTCGGTAAGGAGTCAGGACGGGAGGAGACGCGAATGGAAGTGCAGGCGAGTAGATATGGCGTTGGGGATGTCGCATCCGGGCTGAAAAGGAGGACGGCGGCGTTTTCGTTGTCTGTCATCGATGCTGGGGTCGCTGTCCGTGGGGCTCGGACGAAGCATGTGTAGAGGCTCGAGCAGTCCGGAGATTTCCGAAACGACACAAGTCACGTGCATCACTTGATAACCGCCCAAGTCTATGTACCTACAAAACTTCAAGGCGATTGTTCATGCGGGAACTGCTCCTCGAAGCATTTTTCGCGCTGTGTATCGGCACCGTCCTCAAAGAACCCGGTGGAAGTCGTGCAGGACAGACTTTATTCAATTCGTCTCGTGGTTCGTTCTTCCTCGTTCTTTCGGCATCTTCTTGACCTCGTTTAGTATCCTAGTGTCCTTGCGTGAGTATCATTCATTGCTAGCTTCTCTGTATGTGGTCGCATACCCAGGAACCTCCATTTTCTCACGATTTTCATCCATAGATTACGCACCTTATGTTCCAGCTCCCTCTAATCACCATACTTGCTCTCGCAGCGAGCGTCAGCGCTACAGTTCGGGTCCGTCGAGGGAACGACGTGATCTATCCCGCTGTATGACCTTGATGTAGACCTCTTCCTGGCACGGTGGGAAAAAAATAATTCCGCCTTGAATCTCCATCGTACAAGACCATCGTCTCCTTTGGCGTGTGTACAGTATCGAACTGATTGACCTCGTCCGGAATCTTTTACTTGTGCTGGAACCAAGTACGTACCAACGAACGCCTCGAGCCCCAATAGCTGAATAACAACAACCACCTCAGCGATTGGAAAGACTCGTTCGGTCTGTTGGACTCTCAGCACTTTGGAGATGGAAGTTTGGCCGGTCGACAGCGATCCCCTCCCCCAAGCACCCCAAGACGTCCTGGACCAAATGACCCTAACCTCCCCCATAAATGCCAAGAATTTCCTCGTTACCGATGCGTACGGCCGTGGTACAGGAACGCCGGGGATCAAGCACGGATTCAATCTATCTACAACGGACTCGCATAGGTCTGCGCACAGAACCCGCTGCTCAATGTCGCCTTTGTCAACTTTGCTACGATTTGGGACAATGTGCTCCGTCCCGATCCGGGCTATCAAGCGTTCGAGTCCACGAACACTTCCTATCGCGTCATTGGCGCCGGAACGTCGACGATCGGATCTTGTGATGACCCGCAGCATTTCTTCATCGCATCCCAGAATGAGCGGCGCTGTATCGGTTGTAGTCGGGTCCGGGAATTACGGTTAATGACAATCAACGATGTGAGGCTTCCCTTGAAAGAGACCTATCGTTTCATGGCTGATTACATCGATGAAGTCCTGGACCAGTGTCGCGTAGACTGATTCACGGGGATTCATGCACGCACCCTCTTTCATTCGCAAGGTACGCACGTCATCTGCTGCACAATGAGATAGCCTAATCACATATCCCACCAGCAGCTCGACCAACTAAAAAGAAAATACGAAACCCAGAGCGTACTGGCCAAGAGGACAACATCTATGCGGGATGGGATGTCGGATATTCCAATATGGTTTTTTCACACCATGGAAAGCAAACACGGCCGGACCGTGAGCGCTAGCAACTGGGTGACCGATGTACTTCCGATGTACGTTATCCCAAACGGGCAAAGTTTTCGTGAGTTGAAGTTTATCAAACAGCTGGATCAGTCAGTATCGGCTTAAGATAACCCATATCATCTATCACAGGAACGGACGAAGCCGCCGCAGCTTCTTCAACGTTCTTCTGGATGGAAGGGTGGATAGACATTCCTACCAATTGGTATTAGGTGCCGTGACCGCGACCCCCACAGGAACGTCCGAATTGGGCGTCGATATCCGATCCCGAAGAACATTTTTCGTTCTGTTAATGCGTCCACTTGGGAGCAGACTTTACATTGTCGGACAAGTAGGAAAATCCTGCACTCGTCCACAACCACAGCCAGCGCTTCGTCGTCAATGTTCACAGACTCTACATTGTGCAGCATTGGGGGATACATCATAATGATAGTACGTTGAGTACAGAAGACGAGGCATATACATAATAGGTAAAATAAATAAATCCAGTCACCATTCAAGGTACCACAACCCCGGTTTCTACCCAAATCCTCGTTCAAACCTGGTGCGTATTCTGTCTGAACGTTTCGAGTTGAATCGCGCCCGATTCGTTCGTGTCTCCTTCCACGACCTCATCCTGCTCCGGCGCTACATCCGCGAATGCAATTGCAGACACGGCAGCGTTGTCACCGGCGATGTGTTCCGACAACACACCGAATCCAGTGTCAATCCTTTGCCAGCGGCGACCGTGCAGGTCACGGTCATACAGCTCTCGCACACCGATGATGAACCGAGGCATCATGGGGCAGATGGTTATGTCAGAAAACAACATTAGGACCTTGGAAGGGCTGCCAGTCACGGTGTCCAGTCCAACCTTGCCTTCCACTATAGAAGTAATATTGTAAAGCATGTTTCTAGCAGTTCAGAGGAAAACAATTGGGTGGTTAGTTTTGTGCATCCTTGAGAGTGAGATGGATGGGAGAACGTGGTGGTGATGAATGAGAAAGCAGAAAAGCGAGACGCACATAAGAAAGTAAAGGACTCCATCCCTTACGAGTTGTTGCATGTACCGATTGGGCTGCCACTGCTTAGTCGCTTTGTACATCTCGACTGATTGCTTCAACGTTTGGACGACAGCGAGAACCAAAAGAGCAGCACCAAGAACAAATCGTGGGACTTTCACATACATATTAATGTGGGATAAGGTCGTGCTTATCGAGAAATCACAAAAAGAGAAATTAACAATTTGGACCATTGTGACTTAGTAAGAAAGGGAGGGCAAGTGGAGGTTATGTATGTCCATGAGATTGCAGCAATGTATGCACTTTAGCTGAAGACATACCTGAGAAGTTGGTGTTTAAATTGCTGACAAAGCCTGACATAACAAAGGACATAATGACCTGTGGGATATAGATGGACAGAAGGACCCAAAGGATCCTTTTGGATCGATTCCACATTGCATACACCCGGAGGATCATTACATCTACAGTATAATGGAATTCATCAGCCAGGGAAAGGAATCAGGGAGGTACAGTAACTCACAATCAGCAAGATTATAAAATATTGTGGACTCCCAGATAGATAACAGATATGTTACAGTACCTTTGGAACATTCATGTCCCATACTGATATAGGGGGGGCAGTGAATCCATCTGCTTACATCTACAGAGCTGTTATCAATACAGTTTTAAATTGGAATTTAGATGCATACATACATCTACCATAAGACAATCATTAATGACAGGCAAGATGCAAAGCTGAAACACCAACCATGACAGGTCCAGGGACAAAGACACTCCCAACTGCAAATGTATCTGATCATCTCAATTAACCTGCAGTTCAGCTTTGGACATACCAAGGCCACCAAGACTTGAGGACAGATTTATTGTTAAATGTGTCATTTGATATGGATTACAGCAACCATAGACCTACATAGCCCAAGAAAGACCAAGATAGCGGACCTATGGAACTGTTAATCTGGAACACATACAATGGGGTTCCACTGAGTGTTGGTATGCACCAGAACAAATATCGTAGAGACCCAGGTCCAGTGTCTGTGCTATATGAGTGTCAGGGGCCTAGTACATACTTGATAATTGTTGCTTTCTCACCCAAACATACTCTATCTTTGAATCTTGTCGGCCAACAAATAAGATGTGCAGAGCAAGATGACATACCTCCCTCGAAAAGGTAAGGACTGCAATTCCAGGATTGCAATGGTCAGTTCAGAGTGCAAAGGTACCATGCCAATAATCATCATCACTCACAATAATCATATACGACAGCTGTGACAATACAAACTGGATTGGTCTGTAAGATTAAGCATCGAGCAAAGGTATGGACGACCGTACGGGCTACATAGTTATTGATGCGGAGAAGCTCCAAATCAGATTGTAAGTCGGAGGACATGGCGTGTACAAGAGAAACTGTGATGTATTGACAGTTTGACAACGAACAAAGGTTGCGAGCCGAGGGGGGGAGGTTTCCTGTGGTTCGGTCTTGGGTTCCTGTGGCAGTTATATCGTCCATCCGGTGTATTGAATATTTGCTTCGAGCCTCTTTTGGAAGAACGAGTGACATATAGGCTATGATCCCCCAAGCGATACGCACGAGCGGCCCATCACAGCATATCTTGGCTACTTACTCCTGCCCATCAATATGTAGCGAGTTCCAACATATTGTTTATGCTGATCCCGACTTGAAGATTAAGGAACATGTGCTTGTAGATTTCCTGTGGGTTGATGATCCATGTCAACCCACTCGTAATTCCTGGAAATGGACTGGTAACGAAGAATTTGGTGATGAGTGTCAGCAACGCCTTGCCAAGCTACGGAAGTAATGCGGAGAACGATACTTGCTGCCGACAGTGATCCGAACCGTGCATCGGCAACTGCGCGGCGTCGAGTGGACCAACATTCTTTGGTCATAATAGCAATGTCGCAACCAGCTGCGGATGATTGCATTGTCAGAATGTCTGATTATCGAGACAACCACCAACGTCTGCATTCGCGACTCACAATACGCCGAACCATCCCACCTCACCTGTCGTTCCTCGTACCCCTGCATGTTTGTAGACTACACTTCTGCCTGATCGCCAACTATCGAAGGCTTGGGCAGGACCACCCTCTCTTCGTATCCCTCTCTATGCGAGTCTTTTCCTGTTCGTCGTACAAAGGAATGAACCCCCCAATTGTCGGACACCCCTGATCATCCTCATCAGATCATATATTTCTTCGCAGATCCGATGTACATTACGACCATCTGCTTCTTCCGCACAAATGGTGCGATCGATCGCACGGCGCCAAAAGACACCAAAGGACAGGCGCAACTAATGGATGCTCCGGGGTGGTGATATATAGAGGCGGCGCGGATATTGATCCAATGCAATGACACATAGTACCAAGAAGGGGCATCTGGTCCTTGCGCATGCAGTCGGATGTCGCGACGGGATGATCGGGTTGCAGTCAAAACGACGCGAGAGCAAGGAAGAACCCGGGAGTGGGTGGTACTCACGTGTTAGCCGCTTTAATGCCCCCCCTCTAGCCAATTGTCAATGACCAGAACCCTCCTCGACCCTAGCCCCATGCGCCTGAGCCGACAAAACAAAATGCGGCAGTGGATTCACCAGCGTGCACGCCGACCTCGCAAGGCGTGTCACTGGCGGCCCTCCTGGCCGAGGGACGTAAGCGGGGCCAGAGCCTGCACTTGGCTAGTATGATTATTGTCGAAGAGGACCTTCGTGAGAGGTGAGAGAGGGAGCAAGACCCCGATCGCCGATCCCCTCCCGCTTGTACAGCTCGTAAAAACAGTAAATGCTCACCTGAGAATGGAACCGGAAGCGGTTTTGTAGGATGTAACCCCGCCATCGAAGGCGCCGCAAACAAATCTATTGGTTTTTCGCGCAATGTCTTGTTCTTGGATAACGGTCAACCGTACGGTCAACCTGTCGATTCACCTGGAATGGAGATCCTCGAAGAACCGGAGGAAACGATCGAGGTAAGGCGAGACGGTTAAGGTCTCGGACGAACTTGCCTGCGCGGACGATTTGGGAACGGACAAATGGGCGAGGCAATTTTCATAAGACGGGTTTCGGCAAGCATGGGGGATGGAAGCGTCAGCGTTTGGGATGTCGCCTGCCCACTCCAAAGGAAGACGGCTAGAGGTGGTCAGCAAGAGTGGGTAGCAAGAAATCATGGAGACCGTTCAAACACTGGTTCAACATTGGCCCAAGCCAAGCAAGCAACTCGCGTGCATCACGTGATCGGGGGCCCGTTACATCCAGCGGCCAGCTGTCCTCCATCTCAGCGGGAAGGTGACACCCCCAACACAACGTCCACGCATTATATGGATGTAGGAGTTAGGCGCTCTCCGCGCAATAAAAGTGTGTAGTCATATTTATTTGATCAACTCTATGCCTTCTACCCCTCATCCCTTTTTGCTCGCCCAACGCGAGAGGATCAGGGATCGGGGTATCGTTTCCCCTCTCACTTCTCACGGAGGTCCTCTTCGACAAATAACCACACTAGTCAAGAACAAATTTTGGCCCCACTTTCGTTGCTCAGCCGGAAGAGCCGCCAGTAACACGGCCGGCGTGTACACCGGCGAATTCATCGCCACACTTCGTATTGTCGACCCAAGTGTATGGAGCTAGGATAGAAGGTTCTGGACACCGACGATTGGCTAGAGAGGTTTGGGGTCGGTCGGATTGAAGCAGACATGTAAGTTGGCCCCACCCACTCCCTAGTGCTTCCTTTTTTTCGCGTATGGTGGCCTTTAGGTCCCATTGCTGTGAGCTGTTCATCCCACCGTGACATGCGACCGTATGTGCAATGACGAATTCCCCCCTTCCACACTTGTACATCGTCGCAACACAGTACTGTCCCTTCCGTTCATGGGCGCATTTCATCTTTTTTAGTTCGATGGATCATTTGCACACAGCACAGCTGAAGCGATCATCCTGGGTACCTGTGAGTATCCAACGCTTCGACTGCCAGGTGACCATATCTCGGAAGTATCCATCAATCCCGCCATGCACAGCCTCACCGGTCTGTTACGCCTCTCCTTTGGCGTGCAGTGAGTTTCGCTTTGACAGATTTCTCACAGTACATGGCTCTCATCCCATGTCGTTCGCAAACCTAACGGTGATTCCGTACGAACACGTTCTCCTCTCATTTAGTTCACCGTTCTCATTATCCTTCATCTCCGTGCCAACTTGGTTACGATTTCAGACGGTCTAATCTGTCTCGGTCCGGGATATCAAACGTTTGGGTACACGAACGTATCCTCTTGCATCATTGGCAGCGGAATATCGACGTTCAGATGTGCGTTCACTGCGATCCTGCGTCAAAGCCAACCTTGCCGAGAGCACGACGAATGTTTCGCTCACATGGACCCACGGACGTATGCCGCGCATGGTGGGGACAGGGCAACCCTCGAATACCCAACTCCATGCCCCCTTGATGTGTGGTCGTGAGGCTAACCCGTTTTCTGGGTGTTGGAAGCCTTTGAGGGTATCGTATGCGCTGTTCAGTAGCCCTCGAAGCAAGCGAACGAGTGCTGATTTTCTACAAAGGTCGTACGTAGATCCAGACAATGTTTGCAGCACGGACCAAATCGCACGTGCAGAGGAGAAGTATCCTCCAGAGGTTGCCTACATCGCGCAGCGCTGGGATGTACATAATACAGACTACACCGAACTGAGAAGACGAGGTGTATGCATAGGTAAAATAGATATCCGAGTTACCCCTCGAAGTACACTGTTTTCTATATTTTTACTTCTCAAACGCTAGTGCCCATCCCAAACCCGATGCGTATTATCTCCCAACGCTTCCAGTTGAATCGCCTCCGGTCCGTTCGCACACCCTTCTACGACCTGGTCCTGCTCCGAGGAGACATCCACGAATGCAATCGCGGACACGGCAGCGTTTTGACTGGAAATGGGTTGCGACAACACACCGAATCCAGTGTCAATCCCCTGCCAGTGGCCACGGAAGTCACGGTCATACAACTCTCGAATGCTGATGATGAACCGAGGCATCATGGAGCAGATGTGATTGAGAGGATTCGGTGTATTAAATATTGCTTCGGGACTTGTCCGGAACAACGAGTGACAAGTGATGTATGATCCTTCAATTTCCGACAAACACGCGATACAGCCTGATCGAGGTGATGGAAGGTGCCAGTGCGAGATCGTCTTTGTTCCTACGCAAAGAGAATTGTTGTGTATACAGCACTGGAGGTTGTGGTGTTAAACCGGATATATGATTGAGACGAACGCCACACTCCTACCATTCATTTCAAGGCGTTACTACGGGGCAAATTGCTCGTTCCCCTCACCAATGCGCCTTCAATCCGCGTAAGGACTGAGTACGAGTTGAATCAGCGTATCTTCGCTACCTACTCTTGCCCATCAATATGTACCCAATTTCAGCCCATTACTTGCATTGACGTCGAGTTGAAGATGGAGGAATTGTTTGACTATAGATCTTCTCTGGGTTGATGACCCACCCACGTCAACATGATAGTGGTAAATCTGACATAAAAAATTTAGCTTTGTTGATGACGAAAATCAGCAATGCCTCACCAACTAACGCAGGCTGATCTACAGCCACCTCATCTTCGCGGGGGAGCTGAGGAGGTGATAGGGAACCATGGTTGCTGCTGCCAGCAGTAATCTTGATGATGATGATCAAAATGCCAGCCTACTTTGACAATGGGCGGTGAGACGGCCATCGCGCTAGGGCAGGCCCGCAGCACAGTACGTAAGTTCCTCGAGGTAAGCTGGACTGACGCTGCGGAAGTGGCGCGGAGAAACCACGGCCCCTGTCAAGGGTGATCCGGGCGGTGATAAGCAACTTGAAATATGTCGTGGGCCGGTGCCGTCAAAGTGGCCCAATATTCTTTGAGGATGAAAGTTACGTCCGAGGGTCAGGTAGATACTGCAACCAGGAGATCGTGAAGTAGTCCGGAACAGGAGTTCGACGCGACCGCTTCGGTCCGGGCATGGGACCAAGAAAGCTCAAGTCAGGACGACAGATTATCGAGAGAACTGCTTCGCCTTGTTCAAGGCGACCTTGACTGCGCTCTCCATCCCTCCCAGCGGTAGAGTCGGAGATCGGGGCTGGGACAGAAGTCTTCAGTGATGTATGGATACAGGATTGAGTCGGAACTCGAACATTTCGAAGTGTTTCTCACTGATGGCACCAAGGTAAGCCCCGTGTCTCGTCCTCCCGTAAATCTTGTCCTCTTTCGATGGGGTGGCTCGATGCCGTCAGGGGTAGTAGTTCCGCTCCCACCTCTGGTTGTCTTGTTGATGGGCATCACGGGCAGGCGTAGAGGTCTTTTCTGAAGCAATGGTGGAGTATGAGAAGGCTGTACTGAGTCTGAGTGAGAGAGAAGGGGAGAATGTATTGGTGTGGAGTACGGAATCACGGCTGGGTTTCCAAAGCCATGGAATGAGTGCCATGTATTGTCAGAAAGCTGCCAAAATAATGGTCACCGCACGCCAAAGAAGAGGGGAAACACGCCAGTGAAGGAGTGAAAAGCAGAATTAATGGATGCTTCCAGGATATGGTCACCCGGCAGTCGAGACTCACAAGTACTCAGGATGGTCGTTTCAGCTCTGTGCTGTGTGCAGTTGCTGAAAAATTAATTGAACCAAGCAACGAGATCAAATGGGCCCACGAATAGAAAGGCACTGCGTCGTGACGATGTCCATGTTCTTTTTCGCTTCGAAACAGCTGGATCATCCGTACGTGTACCGTTCATGGTCAGAAAAAAAAGCATATGTGCATCGATTTTATAACGGACATTTAACATTCTCTCCGAAGCGCCATACTCCCCAGGGAAGGTGACGATACGGGTATGGTTGGGATGCAGATGTATAGATTGCACATAGTGCGCCAAACGGGGATCTGTCGTTGCGTATACAGTCACATGGCACGGTGGGATGACCAGATTACATTCGAAACGACACTCAAAACCAACGTGCGTGAGAGCAAGGAAGAACAATGAATTGGTTGGTGGCGACAGGGTCTACCTACCCGTCTGCTGCAGTCCAACCATCTCCTACCCCCTCTACCCAATTGTCGGTGTCCGCAACCAAGACTGATGGAACACGAAGAACCCCAACCATGGGCCCACACACCCGACCTACAATACGAAATGCGGTGGTGAATTCGCCAGTATACATACCGACCTCGGAACCTGTGTTAACCTTCGCGGCTGAGGGACGTAAGCGGGGCGAGCTTGCGCTTGACTGGCTTAGCTATCTGTCGAAGGGATTCGTGAGGGGCCGCTTCTACAGGTCGCGTAAACAGAAATTATCATCTGACCCAGGTGTGAATAGGGCTGGAGGTGGTTGCGAAGAGAGTAACCCCGTCGTCGACAGCATCGCAAATAAATCTATCAGTTTCGCACGGAATCACCTCTTGTTCCCGGACAACCGTCGACCGTGCCTTCAAGTCGTTGATCCGGTCGGAATAAAGATGCACAAGACGCCCAAAGAGGCAATCCAGGGGAGACGGTTCCCGGACAAAGTTGCCCACGCGGGCCATTTGGGAATGGACAGATGGGCGAGACTATTTTCATAGGGACGAGGTGGAGGAAAGGCGCGGGCATGGCGTTGGGGATGTCGCATTCCCGCTCAAAAAGAAGATGGCTGGTATACCGCGCCAGGGAAGAATTTTCACACTCCGCCGGCCGTCCGACTGTTAGCCATCCCTCGCAAGAGACCCATGGATGTATCATGACCGATTACATCGAAGAAGTCCTGGAGCAATGTCGTCTAGCCTCATTGACCAAGATTTTTTCTCTTCCTTCTCTCGTTATCGGGCATTCCTCTCAATTATAGATAAGTATACGCTCTTACATCTGCAAGGGTATTACATGCGTCATCTTCAGCACGATGATGCAGCATACCCTCCAATAACGTGTTTGAAACTCTCTTCAATCCCAAATAGGTGGTGGATACTTGAATCCATTGTTGTCAGTGGTGTACCCCACCGGTGAACAACTAAGAAACAAATAGGAAAACGAGAGCGGACCCGAAGCCTATTCGAGAAGTATGCAAAGGTCAGAAGGACAATAGCTGCGCGGGCGGCTCCACTGATTTCATTGCGATCGTGCGTGCAGAGCCAACCTTGCGGCAAGTATGACCAATGGACGAGCCAGCGTTCGAGTACATGGACACATGGATCGATGCCGGGTATGATTGGGACAGGGCAACGCTCGATTGCCCGAGCTCATGCCTCCGCGACATACGGCCGTGACGCCTACCTCCGCCTAGGTCCCCGGAATGTTGGCGGCGTGGGCCCAATCGCACGCGCAGAGGAGACTCGGAAGAAGTGCCCTCGCGGTGAGCGTCGAAAAATAAATAATATATTGAGCGGCATAGCGTGCATAGGTGAAATAGATATCTGAATCACTGTTCGAAGTACACCATCCTCTATCTCCACCACTGGTCTCTTTCCAAATCTCTCGCTCAAACCTGATGTGTATTATCCCCCAACGTTTCGAGTCGGATCGCCTCCGATTCGTTCGTGTCCCCCTCCACGACCTGATTTTGCCCCGGGACAACATCCGCAAATGCGATCGCAGACACGGCCCCACTTTCACCGGCAATGGGTTGCGACAATACACCGAATCCGGTGTCATCCCCTTGCCAGCGGCCACGGAGGTCACGGTCATACAGCTCTCGTACGCTAATGATGAACCGAGGCATGGTGGGGAAGATGGATATGTAGGAAAACAAGGCCAAAACGAGCAGTAGCGTGCCGGTTATTGCAGACCCGTCTTCGATAATGGAAAAAATATTGAAAAGTAGGTTTCTAGCAGTTCAGAAAAGAACAACTGAGTGGTTAATTTTTGGACAGATATTCAAGAGAGAACACATGACGAGGTTGACGACGAACGAGAGGGGGTGGGAAAGCAAAACGTACACAAAGAAATAGAGAATTCCGTCTCTGATGAGTTGCTGCATATACCGATTAGGCTGCCACTGCTTGGTTGCTCTGTACATGTTAATTGACTGCTTCAAGGTTTTGGTGACAGCGAGAACTAAAAGTGTAGCACAGAGAAGAAGTCGTGGGATCTTGTCATATATGTAAATTGTGGATTGGACTTTGTTCAATGAGAGACTGCAAAAAGAGAAATTGATGATTTGGACAAATGTGACTTGTGAGATGGGTGGCAGGAGGTGGAGACCATCTCTGTGAGACTGCAAAAGTGCATCCAGTCTAGGTCAAGACATACCTGAGAGGTAGGTATTGGGATTTTCATAGATTCCTGAAAAAACAATGAAACCAATAACCTGTGGGACATAGATGAACAGGAGGACCCAAAGAATTCTTTTGGATTGATTCCACATTGCATATACCCGCAGGATCATTACAACTGTAATTGAAATCATGGTCTGGGGAAATGAATGAGGGGGGTACAGTTACTCACAATCAGCAGCATTATAAAATATTATAAGCACCCACTGGCCTACCAGGAATGTTACAGTACCTTTAGAATATCCATGTCTCCTACTGAGTCTGATAGTGTGGCAAACAGCAAATCAATCTGCTTACACCTATGGAACTGTTATTGATACAGTTTTCAACAGAATAGAGATGCATACATCTACCAGAAGACAATTGTTAATGACAGACAAGATGCAAAGCAGAAACACTGACTCTGACAGGGCCAGGGACAAATGTGGTACCAGCTTCAAATGTATCTGATCAGCTCAATTAATCTGTAGTTTAGCTCTGAACATACTGAGGCTGAGAAGACTTGAGCACAGATCCATTGTTAATCATGTAATTTGCTATGCATCATAGCAACAACAGACCTACATAACTGAAGAAAGCCCGAGATAGCGGACCTGCAGAACCATCAATTTGGAACATGTTTATTGGGGTTCCCCTAAGCCTTTATACTCACCAGAACAAATATTGTAGAGACCCAGGTCCAGTGTCTGCACTATAGAACTGTTGGGGGCCTAGTACATGCTCAATAATTATTGCTTCCTTACCCAAATGTAGTCTATCTTTGAATATTGTCGGCAAACCAACAATATGGACTGTGAAAGACATACCTCTCCCGAAAAGGTGAGGACTGCAATGCCAGTATTTCAGAATGCAAAGGTAGCATGCACATCATATGTATCACTCACAATAATCATAGACAACAGCAGTGACAATAGCAACTACATCGGTCTATAAGCTTAGTAATTGTTGAGCGGGGGTATGAATGATCATACCGGATATGTAGTTATTCAACTGGAGAGACTCCAAAGCAGATTCAAGTAAGTCGGAGGACATGCGTGTATAAGAGAAACTGTGGTGTATTACTGGTTTAGCGTTCAACAACGAACGAGGATCGAGCGCTGAGGAGAGGAGGTTTCCCGTGGTTCGATCTTGGGTTCCCTTGGCAGTTAAATCTTCTACCCGGTGTATTGAGCTTCAAGATTCGTTTGGAATGACGAGCGATGTCACGGTATAATCGTCCAATGCTGGACTAGCACGCGATACAGCTTGATGGAAGGGTGACGACGGAAGGGGGTAGGGAGCGTCTTCGTTGCCGTGCAGAGAACAAAGTTTTTGTCTGTACAGCACACAACGTTTTCAGTCAGCAAGTTGAATTGTATGGTTTATGATCAGCGCTCAGCACGCCACACGCCCGCATTCAGGGGATACTTACAAGCTTGGCATCACCGCATATCATTACTACCTACTTCTGCCTGCCAACATGTAGCCAGTTCCGGCCCATTCTTTATGCTGATCCCGACTCCTGTGGGTTGTTGATGCAGGTCAACCTACTCGTAATTTGTGTAACGGACTGATAAGTAAGAAACCAGTGACGAGGAGAATCAGCAATGCCTCGGACTGCGGAAGTAATGCGGAGACCCATAGTTCTCCCACAGTGATCTGAGATCTGAACCACGAATATCAATATCGGTGTCGCCGTTAAGTGGACGAACATTCAAATCGTGTCGTAATGCTCGCACTGGGGTGGTCCAATCAGGATGACAGATAATCGAGACAACCAGCAACGACTG
>JBBPNB010000466.1:0-17647 GCA_038090635.1 Rubroboletus satanas
TCTCCGGCGCGGACTCCCGCCCCGAGGCCTTATCGTAACAAAAATGGCACCCGAAATTACCCGACGTTAATTTTGGTGCGCTTCTTCCGCGACGCTCCGTCTTTATTAATATACCGCACTCGGACTCTCCCGTATAAATACAGGGTAAGTCTGCGGAAATTCTTTTCACTTTCGCCAGAGGTCTGATGAGTCACCCGACGAAATAGGTGGTGTTGGTACAAACGGGCCAACACCCTATAACCTATCTGGCACCCATCCCCAACACACTAGCTCCCTCGCACTGCTCGCTTCGCTCGCAGTGCTCGGTCCCCCCAGACCATTGGTTGTAACAGGTAATAAAGTTAGGTCTCTTTTACACACTGTTTAAAGTAAACTCGCATTGTGTGTATCAAACAATTATTGCTCTGTCCATGGCACCGGGTCTCGATGGTGATGAGGTGCTATATCTCAGTTCTGATGCATATATGCCTTCCTTCCTTCTCCCATCACCACTTCTTTGTCCCTGTTGTGTTTTTTTACATTATATATGTGCTATACATCTTATGGAAAGTGTACTTGTACAGTAGTGATCAGCTTCAAGGTGGTGGGTCACTGATCCAGTATATATACTTCCTTTATCTCTGCCATCACCACTTCTTTATCCCAGTCGCATTTTATTCACTTTATGCAAATTGGGTTATAATGTATACAATGATAGTTGTAATTGCTGTAACAGTGCTCACATAAATATATTGATCATATTGTGTCACACTGTAGCGTGGTGGCCATTTTTGCAATGGGTATGGGTATACACGACAGGGTATATGCAACAAGTGGGTTCTGTCACGCATTCCAATACTTGTCTGTAATGTGCAACATGTGTGTTTGTGTACAATCTGTTATAGTCTATGGGTATGAAATATGTTGTACGAGTCATGCATCTTGTCTGTGTACATGACTGTATGGATGTAGGTATATGGTGCACATCTGTCATTTCTTCAGAATGCATGTCCTATAGTGTGGTTGTTGTGCATTCCATGATCTGTTTTGAACACGCACCATCCACATGTGTGTATGGTATCTGGGTCGATGTGTTCTATATACATATTATGGACTCATGTAAAATATGTGATGTGCTGAAATGAATATATTTGTGGATATGTTTAGCAAAATCATAGAATGTATATGATACGTGTTTGTCGCACAATCTGGAAAACTCGTAGATTGCACCCCAGATATATTCTGTCGTGCAATTCAGAAAACTTATAGAATGTCTATACTGTGTGTGTTTGTCGCGCAATCTGTAAAATGCACTGAATGCGTGCCAGATATATGTTTGTTGAGAGATCCAAAAAACTCATAGAATGTGTATATAGACCATCTGTTGACTGCTTTTGGGTAATAATTCCTTTGAAATCGTCTATTTCTAACTCGAACCCAGCTCTAACCCAACGGACAGTACAAAAAACTATATAGAATCGATATCAAAAGTAGTTTTCCGCAGAATAATGAAAACCGCTGTAACATTTTCTGTCAATCATTACTTTTCTAAAAACCTCATTCGGGTGTGTAAGTTGTAACTACTAACCGCCTCCGGAAGTGCTGTGCCCGAATTACTTGATTACCGTAATGAATTGCCGACTTCTCCAGTGTAGACTACGATGGCGCTGAGCAACCTCCTTCACTACATCTCCCCCACCAACGTCGTTGCCTCGCTTCATCTCCGTAAACACCGCCGGATCACCGTACGCCATGTCCTTCTCACAATCGCCATTTCCGCTACCCTCTCTACCCTCTACTATGCTTATCTGATGCAAGATGACATATTTCTCGCCTCCGACAATGTGTCCTTCTGGCCATCTGAGACGCCTCAGATTTGGGCCGAACGAGCAGCCCAGGTCAAGGAGGCGTTCCGACATGCCTATCATGGTTACGAGCTACATGCATTCCCGCACGACGAGCTGCTGCCCGTGTCCAACATGAGCATCAACAAGTAAGTCCTCTCCTCTCCCACGCACGAGGACGAGGGCACGTCTTTGGGTTAGTCTGATCACCCGTCGTTGACGTCCTGTGCGCCCAGTTTCAATGGATGGGGTCTCACCATCATGGATTCACTCGACACGATGCTGCTCATGGGATTGGAGGACGAGTACACACGTGCGTTGCCGATTATCAGTCATGCCAACTTTTCGTTGCCATCCGTAAGTCTTCTCCTGCTTCACCCCTTTCCTCGCGCGCTTCAATTCAGCACCATTTCCTCTTAGAATACCTATGTCCCTTTCTTCGAAACGGTCATCCGGTATCTCGGTGGATTGTTGGCTGCGTATGCGATATCTGGTCACGAGGTCTTGCGAGACAAGGCGGACGAACTTGGGAGCATACTAGCACCTGCGTTCAACACGACCAGCGGATTCCCTGGTTTTGCAGTCGATACCTACAGGCTAGCTCTGTTGATGTTTGATGTTGACATTGGTGCTGAGCGTCTTTTTTTGTTGTTGCAGGGGAAGGAATTTCACGTTTTCTTCAGGCGTGCTGGCGGAGATAGCGTCCTGTCAGATGGAGTACGCATATCTCGGCAAGATTACGGGTAAAAACGAACATGTTGATTACGTTCGTGTTCTCTTTTGTTCCTATTTAGAGTTGGAGCTGATACAGCACTACAGGCGACCTCGATTACCAATCTCTTCTACGCTGCAGACCTCAGTGCGTCCGGAGGAATGTATCCCACCCGATGGAATCTCAATACGGGCGCTCCATCCAACCGTGAGTGCCTCCCTCCTGGCCCACCAAACGACTGACATACCACCTGTGAGTAGTCCAACTCTCCGTCGGTGCCCTCGCTGATAGTGGGCATGAATACACCCTCAAACAATTCTTAATGACCGCACGTACAGACAAGCATAATCTCGAAATGTGTTCGTCTCGCTCATACCTGTAACCCCTGACACCGTTGCTGACCCTCCTGACCCCACACACAGACCTCCGATTTACCTCATACGTCATCAACAACCTGCTCTTCCTCTCCCCCGAACGTCACCTCCTCTACGTGACCGATGCTACCATGTTCAAACGCAGGGTAGCCCCCTCCCACACCTTCGAACACCTCGCCTGCTTCTTCCCTGGTCTCCTTGCCCTCGGGGCACACCTCCTCCCCCTCAACCACCTTGACTCCCTCGGCATCAACGCCACTGCACTCGCCGACGGCCTATTACCCCCGGACCGCCAGGCGTATGCCGACCTCGCCGAGTTTGATCTGGCGGACTTGCATTTATGGGCAGCGGAAGGGATCGCGCAGACGTGCTATTTGACGTATGCAGATCAGCCAACGGGGTTGGGGCCTGAGATTGTACGGATGGATATTGATCCGGAGGTGGGCGAAATACGATGGATCGATGCGGTACGTGCGTGGAAGTCGGGTGAAGGTGGATGGGGTGGGCGGTGGGAAAGGGAAGCGGGATGGGGACGCTTGCCGCCAGGCGTTCGCGATATAAGCCCGTGGACGAGTCCACTATACGAGAATGTGACGGTCGAGGCGTTGGTAAGGCCTTCGCGGATCAAAGGAAAGCGTCCGGATACGTTTGGGAGAGATTATTTCATCAAGAATGCGGCGTATTATCTGAGGCCCGAGGTACGTGGCGTCTTTCGTGGGGAGGGCCACGGTCTTCGTATGTGCTCATCAATTTTTGTGCATTGCACAGACAATCGAATCGTTGTATATCCTATGGCGAACGACTGGAGATGTGAAGTGGCGCCATCGTGGCTGGCACATCTTCCAAGCCATTGAACACTACACC
Organism: Rubroboletus satanas; assembly: GCA_038090635.1. Taxonomy (NCBI): domain Eukaryota; kingdom Fungi; phylum Basidiomycota; class Agaricomycetes; order Boletales; family Boletaceae; genus Rubroboletus; species Rubroboletus satanas. The sequence goes on from JBBPNB010000466.1 coordinate 3,774, forward strand.
AAGACCGACTCGGGGTACGCCAGCGCCGAGGATGTCCACACCGCATACCCGACGCAGATGGATTCGATGCCAAGGTGAGTCGACGAGAGCCCCTGAACACATTCGCGCTGGAATAATTTTCTCAACGCACGCACCCCCCTCCCTTTCTCTAGTTACTTTTTAGCCGAAACGCTCAAATACCTCTATCTCTTGTTCTTGGACGAGGACCCTTTCCCCCTCGACAAATGGGTCTTTAACACCGAGGCACATGCTCTCCCCGTGTTTGAGTGGTCGACGGCAGAGAGGGAGGCGTATGGGATTGTGTGATGCCTCGGGCAGTCGCTGGTCGTCGATCCCTACCACATGGGTCACCGTTGACCGGTACCATTGATTATCGATTTGTCGAGATCCAGACAGAGACGAGTATTGTATCATACAAATGCATTACCTTTTTTTTCCCTCTTTTTCGGTTGCTTGGTCTGTAGATATGGGGTACTTGTTAGCAGGATGATGATCGTCTCGAATTCAATGACAGCCCGAGAGGGCCATCAACGTATACAAATGTACCCAAGCCCACTAGGGAACACCCTTCGGTGACATGACACACCAACGTCATAAGAAGTACAACTAAAAAAGTGTTCGGATACCGGGAGTCGAACCCGGGGCTGCTGTGATCAGGGTCTTTCCCATTTCCTGAAAGACAGCCATGTTAGCCGTTACACCATATCCGACTTGTAAATAGCATCGTGTCTGTTTTGATTGTCGTGCACAAGTTGGCCTGTTTGGTTCACCTCGTAATACTGGTCACAACGACTAGTCATGCTTGCGGAGACTCGACTCGGAAGCCAACTCAATCTCACGGACGCATGACCTGCCGTCCAGCCTAGTACTTCTTCCTTCAAGCCCCAGCAACGTTGTATGCACTATCCTGAAATCAAAACTGAACGTCACGAACCTGTGATACGCCAGGAACTATTCTGTCATGTCATGGGGTTCTCCGACAGCTTTTCTCAAACCGTCACCACTCTATGTCGATTATAATTTATGGGCTCGGAACAAACAAGAATACATGTCACATACATTCCTCATCCACGCAACTATACAACCTCAATGCACGTTCATGTTTACATCTCAAACGACAGAACGATTGACAACACAGGAGTGGGGGAAAAAAAGGTGAAAAGGAGCCGTGTACATTACATACACGTGCGAAGAAGAAAAAAGAATGAGATGAAATGAAACCCACTGAAACAGGCAGACAGAAGATGGGTCGTCCTTGACACCTGGTCTTTATCTTTAGAGAAATGCCAGTGCGGACCATGTGGCGGCTGCACCGATCGCCATCGCCGCTGCTGTATGGGTGACCGTGGAAATAGCCGTCCGGGAGCGTTTCCTGGGCCGGGTGAGCGTGCGGGTGGGGACCTCGGGAGTAAACACTTCGGGAACGGGAAGGTCAGGAATGGCAACAGGGACTTGAGGAATTGGGACTTGGGGAACGGGCACCTCAGACACGAGGGCTTCGTCCACGACAAGAGGTGGACTGCAAGTCAAAGGCGCAACGACCACAGGCGTCTCTTCTTTCGCTTCCCCATCATCGCGTTTCCGTTTCAAGGACCTCACAGACTAGACCGCACATCGTCAGATCGTGACCATCCTCGAGAAGATACCAAGACAAAAACCGACCTTGGCTTCGACAACCACCTCCTTCAACGCATCCAATGCCTCCGCGCGCGCATTCTGGACTGCCTCCATCTTGGTTCCTACGTGCTTCTCCATGTCTCCGCGCAACGATTTCATTTCTAAAAAGCACGTATGTCAGCTGTCGATACGAATCAGTGAATCCAACACACCAGACACGATATTGTTCAAGGCATCCGCACATGCCCGAACGTCATCCATGGGGGCCTCGACAGGCATGGGTTCCGGTGCGTCCAACTTCCCATGGAGCGTCGTCACCTCCTTTTGCAGCACATTCATCTGGCACTGGAGCGTGGACAACGACGCAATATTGCGCTCTGCCCCAGTAATGCGGCAGAGTAAACTCTCTGACTCAGGCTCGAGCATCTCACAGTGACTCTGAAGATCGGCCACGTCCTCTTCGGTCACGGATTGACGCGATTTAAGTTCGTTGACGGTATCCTGCAAGGCGGTGATACGGTCCTAGAACAAGCTCATCAGGAACCAGTTTGCAAGAGGCGGATTAAACATGCCTCGACAGTTTTAAGAGATCCTTCGATTTCAGAGTTGACACACTCTGTCACAACTTTGTGGAGAGGATGGAAAGGGGGTATGCGATGTGGCGGAGGAGGGGGTGGGACCGACGGCAACCCAAAGTCAGATGCGATAGAGTTACTAAACGGCCCGCCAATCGGGAAGAAGGGTGGTGGCGGAGGAAGGCGGTGCATCACCTCAATGAGCGCATCATTGGAAATGGATGTGACTCGAGTCTGATTAGTTGATGGCTGTGCAGGGATTGGCTCAGGTGCACGGTCTAGCTCGGGCGCCGGGGGCACCTCCGACCGTCCTGGTTCCACTTCGAGCGATGAATGCCGGGGGGACTCAGGTCTGGACACGGGCCACGCGCCGATGACAGCAGGCTCCGACTGCTGTGCCTCAGAGGCTGGGGATGGGGTCGTGGCCACCTCCATCGGCGAATCAGAGCGTGGCTCGGGGAAAGGCTCGATGGCGACGACAGGGGATGGATGTCTGACAGCACCAGCAGAGGAGGGTGAGCCAGGAGCGTCCTCCAAAGGCACATCTGGTACGTCTGTGATAACAGGCGAATGAGAGACAGTATTGTGATAGATCTCTTGGAAGAAACTGCGGAACGCAGGGATCTTAACCGACGTCTTCCCCTGACTGTCCCGAAGGACGGCAAGGACGCACGACTGTTGATCTTCGGCATCCGATTCCAGCTCTGATGGCGAGGACGCCGCATCGGAAGATACAGAGATGGAGGAAGAAGAATGGGGGGAATCGGACTCTATACCGGAAGCAGAGATGAGCCCATAGCGCCCCGAACTCAGCTTACGCGGCCTGGAGAGAGTTGGGCTTGGAGGGTTGAAGGGAATTAGCGCGCAGTCCGCAAATGGCTCAGAGGGGCCTCTCAACAACTCCACGCGAACCGTGACAGGAGAGACGTGATATGAACCAGCGCCAACTACCTTGCCAAACGTCAGCACATCGCCGTCAGCAAGCAACGTTTCGGCCCCGGCTTGAAGCATTCTCGACGTCGTTTCTCCACGCCGCAAAATATGCGTTCCATGTCGCGAGTGAAGGTCGACGATGTAGACCTAGTAGTAACATGATCCCGTACGAGCGTTAGCGCTCACACACATCGTCGAGAGAAAACAAAACAGCACCTGTCCGCTGTCCGAAAGGACGAGTTTGGCATGCCTCGCACTAACGACCTGGCATGTAAACACAACATTATAATCATCGTTTTCTCGTCGCATCGACCTATCATCGGATCCCGATTTCCGCCCGATGTTGACATAGCCCGAGCGGGCGCGGTGAAAGGTGAGGTCATGAGCAGGCTTCTCGCCGCATTTCTCAACGTGCAGAGTGATTCCTGCGGATGAGGGGTGTGAGCAGCGTCCTCGAGGCGGATGGAGAGAAACGACATGCCCGTAAGCGAGCGGTGTACTTCACAGGGGTCGCCCAGGGGCTCTGGAGCGGCTAACCTTGTTCCGAGATACTGGACGTCGTCGTCCATGGCGAGTAAGGACCAGGAAGCGGCGGTATATCGACGAGAATGTGGAGAGGGAGTTGGCTGGATGAGTGAGGGGGAATGAGAAATGGCGAGTGACTGGAGCTGTGACTAAATGGCAATGCGCTGCCTTTATCACCTGGCGCGTGTCTCCGGCAACTCGTCCATTCATGGCAACACTCCGGGCAGCTCTCCGATATCGCCCTCGACAGTTTCGTGACAAAATGTGTACATACTAGAACATTGTGCGTACTCTAACACCGAACAGACTAGTGCCATCGACAGGACAATCAATCAGAATGCGCGAGCTCCAAAAACAGCCGTCTCACGAATTGTAATCGGCAAACCAGGGGTGAACGAGGGCACGTTTCGCTAGAAGCACTCAGCACAACCCTAGCCCTGATAGTAAAATATGACTCACCTGAAATCCGTTTCGCTGTGTCATAGGTCAACGTTCGCTAGGAGGATGGTTGAGCATGAATGCCTGATGGGACGACAAACGATCACTCACCGATAGCAAGTCGATGCCCATCTCGTCGAGGTTAGGCACAATGTTGCACAAATCTTGTTTGGTCCACTTAGGGAACGTTTCCTTATAATCGGGTAGCTGACTGATGCCTGGCCAGATTTGCTCGTTTGGCGTCCCCATAATTCTTGTGTCCCTATTCTCAGCAAAAGGTAACAGACGTATCATCCAACACACCTGAAAATCTTGAAGATTTGGTCAATCTCAGAGTCGCCAGGGAAAAGCGGGTTTCCTCTCATGACCATTTCCGCGAATATGCATCCTACGGACCACATGTCGATCGCAGTCGAATAATGCCTCGACCCGAGCAAGACTTCAGGGGCACGGTACCAAAGTGTGACGACCTAGGCATCCACCGTGAATGAACGAAACACGAATACAGCAGGCACGAGCGTGGTAGGAGCATGCGAAACTTACCTCATGGGTATAAGTCCGCATGGGAATACCAAACGCCCTCGCCAAGCCGAAATCTGCAAGCTTGAGGTTGTTACGTTTGTCAATCAACAAGTTTTGAGGTTTGAGATCACGATGAAGAATTCTATGCGAATGGCAGTAAAGGAGGCCGGAACTGAGTTGATGAGTGAATTTCTAACACGATCAAGGTAAGTCTCCAGTGTGTCTTTGAGCGCGGAATGTGGTTAGAGATGACGCATCACGTGATCCAACGCGTAAACTTTCCCCCCCACCGTCACCACGATGGATGGTGATATCGATACAGGGCGCTGGGCCGCGCAATGAACGCGGAAAGGGGCAGCACCAGATTGTGATAGAGTGAAATGCAGCCAACCAAGCCATGCAATGAAACGAAAGGGGGCAAGCGTGCCCTATTTTCACGCGTTATCATCGCGCGGCCATCACGGGTCGCCACATGCAACGCAAGTCAACAAGACACAACGCACCTTGCATATATCGATCGAAATCGGCGTACCGCTCGTATTGGCGTGTTCCATGTAGCGTTTCAAGTCGATGTCCAGAAACTCGAACACGAGATAGAGCTTCTGGTCTGCATGCACAATGTCCAGCAATCTGCACAGAACCAGAAGCTTAGCACACTAGCACATGCAAGTTCGAGAAGGAATGGCGTACCTGACGATATTGTCATCCTTGAGCTCCTTCAACAAACTAATCTCGCGAATGGCAGTACTCGGGACACCTTCATCCTCTGCTTCGAGCCGTATTTTCTTGAGAGCAACGATCTGGTTGGTGGTCACATCCCTCGCCTTGTAGACGACGCCATACGTTCCTGTGCACGTGTGGCACGAGGGAAAGGTGGGCGGCATCACATGAGTGGAGTGACAGGGAATGGTGAAGGGAGTATACCTTCGCCTGCAGGGCGTCCGTGCCACACACGAGGGTCATTATTCACGATTGGGCGTGAATTGTCGTACTGCGGTACGCACCGACTTTTTCTATCTTGGCGTAGCTAAGGGGTGACCGACGAGAGATATCAGCACCGTGTAGCACGACGCACGAGTCGCGTACCGATCCATATGATCAAAAAAGGAGACCAAGACTGCGGCGAGGAGTGCGGGGATGATGCGGGAAGGAAAAAAAAAAAGAAAAAAAAAAGAGTAGGATGATTGAATGTTGGACGTTAAATAAATATGGGCGGTCAAGTGAGCCGAACTTGTAAGAATCAAACTGGCTTGATGTCTCCATCCACTGCCACATCCCGGATCCTACCTCAAATATGGCATATCTAAAGCACCCTCTTACTCGGTCCGGTTCCTCGTTGTCAAGGCCAGTTCCCATCATCGTTCAACGCATGAACTCACTTCCTCTACGTACAACTCTTTGCCTCCCCACATACACGTGTGACCACTTCCCTCCCGGACGCGAACAAGAACACACACCGAAATAAGTCCTTCACTTCTCCTCACGCCGGTCTCGGCCAATTTACCTGCTCATCCTGCCGTCGCATCCGCATGACATCAATGTACTGCCCTGGCCAGGGTTCTTCGCCTATCATCGAATCAGTCTTGGCACACAATGCGAAAGATACTGCCAAGTTTGAGGTTGTGTCGGCATCACTCACTTCGGTCGGTAATGTTAACGTCCAGGTCCTCCTCGTCATCGTTTTCTTCCTCCGATTCCCATTGGTCATTCAGCGCAGCGCTCGGATTCTTGGCACGATCCACGGCAAGGTCGTTCATGAACCGGCTCAATGACGCCTCCTTGACATCTTGGAGCGATTTATCGCGAGCGGCGCGGGCGCCGGTAAGTTCTGGAAGGTATTCCCTAGATCCCGGAGATACATGAATCACGCGACCCGTGATGTTCACGAGAGGAAAAAAATCAAAGGAATACGACAACTCACTTTTCGTAGGTGTCCCTGGACTCCTCAACGACATCAAAAAATGCCTTAATTCCATCACCTGTCGTGCTGGAAACACCCACAGCCTAACGACATCACCATCGGCAGACTCCCGTGACCACCACCGCCCTCAAAACTCACCTTGAGGTGCTTGTAAAATTCGTCCAGAACCAAACTCATGCTATTCATCAGACTATTCATGTACGTCGGCTCCCCTTCCGCATCCCGCGATCCCGGGTGTGATGCCAACGCCGCCTGAAATGCCTCAAAATCCTGCATCCATTCGATCGCGAAGTCGTGCGACGCCACATCCGTCTTGTTAAACACGAGAATAAACGGGAGTTTTGTCTTGTACAGGATACTATTCAAAGGAAAACAAAAATAAAAACAAAAGGGGGTATGGGTTAGCAAAACAACGAACGTGCATCGAGAACCTGAGAAACGGACACGTACCTGCAAGCATACAGCATGTTTGACATAAACGTCGCAGGTGCTGTTGTCCGCGGGGTGTCGATAATGTACGCCACGACAGTCGGAAATGAGGATGCGACGGCATCGGTAATGATAGCCCCTGATGCGGACCAGGTAAAGATCTCAATCTGACCTGGCGTATCGAGTATAATATGGCTATCAACCACGACATGAGGACCCGAGTCCGTCCGTAAGAAAGAAAAGAAAGGACGCACTCGACGGTCTCAGCCCGCTTCTCCACCAACTCCAATACTTGATCAAACTTGGTCGTGAACAAATTCAGCGCCGTCAAGATCCCACCATTGGGACCTAAATTATACCTTGTGAAACAACGTTATTCGTCACATGAAAAAGGACCCCCTAAAGGAAACAGCGACACACACTGCTTCATGACCTCTTTGTAATTCACCGTATCGCGAATGTCGATGTTGGGTTCAAACGGGACATGCGCTACTGCGGGATCCAGATTGAGGATGTAGGGTGGCCGCGACGGGTTGACGGTGTGCAGATGGGAATTGAGGCGCTGTACAAAGGTTGACTTGCCCGCGCCCGCCATTCCGATCGTGATGATGACACTGGGCTTTCTCGGTTGGGAACTGGAAGCACCGGCACCTGAACTCGTGGAGGCGTTCATCATGCTAATATGCGGCTCGTCGTGGTGAGCGTGAGGATACTTGGTAAATCTTGCACTGGTGGTCAAGAAGGAACCCGCGCGATCTCGCGACAGGACGTGTCGCAGGCTTAATTCATTACCATAAACGGTACTTGCACCACCGAGTACATATATAGCAAGATGGACGGGGACATGATGTAGCAAAACGATATTCATGCAGTAATAAAGAAAAAATCAATGATCGAGAAACAGAAACAGAAAGAGCGTTGGATTAAGTAGCACCGTACTTGGCGCGAATGTCCTTGGTCAGGGAACGTAACATAGCAGGCGTGACGATCGTATGATGGACGGGCTCTGATACGACAGAGGTCGCAATGCTGAGAGGTGGGGAAGACGGACTGAGCGAGGTTGTCTCCTCGTCCGTAGGAGACCCATCGGACAGTCGCTGCTTCTTTGACCTCGGGGTAGACGATCTATAAAACCCAGGTGAACACACCATCGAAAAGCATGATGTGATGTGACGCACCTGCTCGAGCTCGTGTCTGCAAAAGACGCAAGTCGTTTCGAAGGTTTGAGCTTGGCAATCTGGCAGGCCTTCATCGCATCCTCAAATGACATCTTCAACCTCTCAACCCCTTTCGACGTGTCATCCAACTGGGATCGAGAGACAAAGTGCGTGACCTCTGGATGGACGTCTGTAACGTGAGTTGCAACAGACCGTGCAAGCGCATACAGCTGGGACAGAAAGGTCATAGTTGGGAAATCTAGAGGTGTTGAGTACCTCGTTTTGGGGTAGTCACATGGACACCTACCTCGACCGAGGTTCTGATGTGCTCTAATGTCACCCATCAGCGAGGCTGTAAATTCAGTCTGTGGAAGAGCCTGCAGCCAGTCAAGGACTGCATCGAAAGTTGTGCTATAACATGCTCAGCGCCCCTGCATGCGCAGAATCGACGACAACCTACACAGAGTCCATGCCCTTGGCCAATTGTAAGTGGGGAAGGTTGCTCGGGACACCATCATCTCGTAGTAGGCCGGCTACAGAATCAATGATCTGAATCAAAAGACGTGTACAACCTTCTAGCAATTTTGCATAAAGGTCCCAATTAACTGTTCGCAGATACGATCAACAAACGACTTTCGATCCCATGTATGGAACAAACTCACACTCCCCATAGACGATACAGTTACCAAGCCACCTCGTTGTCGTCTCCTCCCATTGATATTCCCAAATCTTGAAAAGATCTGCCAGTGGTACACGTGAATAGCCGAAGCATCGGGCCAGTGACCTTCACGTACTATTCAACGAGACACGCTTCACGAGTCGACCCTCAAGATCAAACGGAACGGCATGCAGTAGTTCTTCCAGCTTGGACTCTATATCTAAAGCAGCCGTAGAGATCAAGAGTTCGTGTGTCGACGTCAGCATGCCGCCCTCCACCATCGATTCAACCTACAAACCAAATGAACAAGGACAAGCGAGAATCACTGGTCGACCAACCATATCATCAAAGTCCTTGGACGAATCCGGATCTCGTTCAGACCACGCGATGCATAGCAACGAGGGAACATAATGTCGGTCCACCGGAAACACCTCGATAATTTCGCGCAGGCGGGCGCAATCTTCGAGAACGCGATATTTCCTAAAAATCTCCAATTATAATACGCACAAATAAGAATAAGAATTGTCCCACCTTCCCAAGATATCCGTGACACCCGTGAAGGGAGTACGTTCGAATATGACGACGCCAGGATACGAATGGGGCAGCTCAGTATGGTCTTTTGAGATCGGTATATGAAACACGTTCTCATTTTTCCACTTTCCTGAATCGGGCACATTGAACTTTTGTTCCAGCCAGATGGCCGTCCCATCACTTTCTTGATTGAGTGACAGCCAGGCACACCAGTTATGAGGCAACGGTCTACTCGTCGACTCTAGGAAGTCCTTTAGCACACCCAGCAACGACCCACGCGCCCATCGACGTGCATGGTCTTCGTGCCTCTGATGAAGCGTTGAGTCAACATCGTGATAACTTGGTCTAATACTTCACTTTTGCGAACCGTCTCGCGAGCCCCTCATCGTTTGTTGGCGGTCGGTAGTCCCCAGATAAACGCTCACGCAGGCGCTTCTTTAGCGGCGCGCGGGTCTCCGATGGTGTTTTTCGATGCGTGCGACCGTTCGGTGCGGGAGGACCACTGACACTGCGCGAAAGACGCTCGGCTTGCGCCTTTTCCTTGTAACTTGCGCTTCGTCGGCACGCCTCGATCCACTTGGCTTGATCGCTCAATCGCTGCCGCCACTTGGAGAACGCCTGTTTCACCAGCCAACTTCGACGTGCAAAGTGAAATGCCGTCGCTTTCATGATGTCGAGGCTAGGCTTTTCTGCGGGAGGCGGCCCGGCGACGAGTGACGTGTGCAGCTTCTCGGCCGAAGATTCGGCTTTCGCCTCGACGTCCGCCGCACTGATGACCGCTTTTAGAGGGGACTGGGTGGATTCTCTACGAAGTAGGCCCGGCATCGAGGACAGCGACCTTGAAGCGGGCGAATGGAGAACAAGGGGACTTAGTATTTCAGTTGACGCAGCCGAAAGGGGGGACGTTTGTATATTCTTCAGAGACCCAAATATAGACTTTCGTGTCTGAGGGAGGGAAGGAGGGATGAACACGGTTGCGGTCGGCGTCGGAGGCAACGAGATTGGCTGGCGTCGATTGAGAGGTGGAGGTTGCGGAGGTGGTGTCTGATCCATTGCACCTTCCAGAGAGGTCGAGTGTATGGAGGGGGGAGAGGATACAAAGGGTATTTCCGATACAGCGGTATCGGAAATGGATTGCTCTTGAGTTGGTTGTTGGGGTATAGAAACTGACGACTCGTTCGAAATGGGGGCAAAGGTGCTGGTTTCGCGGTTTTCAGTGGAAGAATGTCCGCTGATTGACGGCATTGTGCTGAACGCGGACGTGGTGTATGTGCCAAACCTGCTGGTACCAATGGACGTGGCAGGATTTAGTGTGGGGGTAAAGGTTGGCGCCAAAGGGTTAAATGATTTCAAAGTCGAAGTTTCTAAGCCAAAATCCGACTTCCTAGCTGCGCCAAAAGAGGGTTCATGAACTTGGGGAGGCGGCGAGGGAAACAATGCAGCCGTTTGCGAAAACTGTTCTGCTTGAGGCCTGGATATTGTCGATGGGGCCCCGGCTGGCATCGGAACGAAATGTAGAAAGGATGGAGCAGACGAAGATGTCGAGAAACCAACGGGAGCATTAGAGGTTTCTGGTGTATGTATTTAAACGAGGTGTAGGTTGATCTAATTGCTGTGAACATACCTGTAATTCTGGGTGGAAGCGAACTGGGTGGTAGTGCATTGTAAGCTTTCGTTGGTCCAAAAACTGACACTGAGTGAGCAGTAGATCCCGCATTCGTGAATGTACTTTGTGTGCCAAAGGAAGCCGTGCCAAATGCGTTTGGGGTTGTCTTTAGATTGGAGAAAGCCGACTGCGTTGGCGCCACAGAAGGTTGCGAAGGCGGATCGGCAGTACCGGGCTTGAAGAAGGCAGACCGTGTTGGTTTTGGGCCAAAGGTATCAGCTAGCCACGGAGTCCCACTTGGTTGTAGCGGTTCGAGAGATTCATGGGGGGTATAAGCAGGAGGTTCAACTTGTTCTTCGGTTTCGTCCACCACAGATATGTCGATATCTGTGTGTTGCTCCGGAGAGCCCATTCTAGAATATCCGTCAATGATATCGGAGAGAGAGAGATCGCTTCGTATTGACTCGATGTTCTCGATGGTGTCCTTGCCAAAGTGTCGTTCAAGAATGCATGCGACAAGGTAGGTCATAATGACATTGCCCTCGCGGCGTAGGACGTCAGCTAGCTCAGCAAATATATGCATCGCCTCCACATCGACGACGAGGGGGGAAGTTTTGGTGATAGGGGCACTCTTGGCCTGAACGCGAGCACGAAACTGTGTAGTCAGCTCAAATACGGGATGACTGAGCAGGCCCTGTGGTATATCGTCATGACGTTCTCTTTGGTCGCGGATGTGGACGAGACGATGGTAAACGCGCATTTCTAGCTCGGTTGGCGACTGATAATGGCCGCGTTGATCTTGATAGAACTCCTTTAAGCTCTGCAGAGCTATACAGGCATCCGTTATGCATGTGATAAGTTCAGCTGAGATACACTTACTATTCATGAGCTGTTGTTCCTCCATAGCGATGGAGAACCTTGGGCGGTCGCGCTCAACGTGAAGTGCCAAAATATGAAACCGAGCGCATCGGTCGTGACACTCGATCGCGATGGGCCCCATCTCATGCTGCATGGTGAAATCATTTCGTACGGCTCTCGAGCGGTCCCGGATGAAGTTGAATGTTTCCGAAAATCCACCATGTGGTAAGAGTTCGTGGAAGAGATAATCGAGAGTGCCCTGAGGGACTGTGGTCAAGGATATGCGCTACTTGGCTTCAGGGTGAAAAGGCACCTTGAGGACATCTGGAGGTCGAAGGTCTGATGGCAGTATCTTATCCCCAGCTGCGCGTTCGTATGCTTTTACGGCTCGTTTGTGGTCTACCCTCTTGGTACCAGGAATCTACGAAAAGAGTGAGCGCAAAGCCTCGGTGTTGCCTACATTATGAAGGCACGAATCCCCACCGTTTCCCATTCGAAAAGGTTGTTCTCGCGTTCACGTCGATATCGTTCAAAGCGAGGACACATATCCATGCATGTGCCAACCATAGTAATTGCGTCCTCGAGACGTTTCGGTTTAAGTGGATCGTCCATCTTGCCCTCCGCAATGGCCTTCTTGCGCTCGACCTCACGCGCCTTGACCAACTAGAGAACGAGAGCATGGGGAGCGCAGCCATAAAAAACCATGTTTGCGACGCACCTCTTGCCAAAATTTCTCGCGTTCCTCCGGCGTCTCTGAATCATTCGGATCTACGTCCTCGAGCTCGTGTTCCTCCTCCATTTCAGTGTGCTCTCCCTCGCTTCCCGTAGCACCACTATCGAGAACACCGTTTCGACGAAAAGTAACAGAGGTATTGCCGAACTTGCCACGACCACCGCGACCTCTTCCTCTAGCACCGCCTCTGTGTCCGCCTCTTTCCCAATGTTCGGAGTCGCTCCCAGCATGGCTTGTGCCGCTGCGTCCCGTGACGCCGTCAGCGAGCCATCGTTTGTTCCCATGATGAGCGCGCCTTGCTGGGCCACCGCCTTCGACGTGACCATTCGTGCGGGTCCCTCTGTGGCTGCGTTGTGGTCCTGGCTCCATTGTCGCCATGGACGAGGTCGATGTCGTGCCACGCACAAAGTTCGACTCGACTCGACAATGTAGTACCTGACAGGAAAGGTATCAAATTGGTGCCACACGGTATGATTATGTAAGCGGGTTTTTGGAGGGCCTCAGTGTTCTCCCACATCACAAACCTCGCAGAAAGTGGACATTGCCCGATTTGGCATGTCGCGACTGCCACTCCTGAAAAAATCACGATCATGTGATCTCAATGTGTCAGCGAGCTGAAAATACCCATGGCATCATTTTTCTTTGTTGCTCGAGAGTAGACAATAGTGTATCGTGATTGCTCTGTAGCACGCACGTCCTGGTAGTATACTAAATAAACTGATATTGCATTGCATCCCCATATCATGCGCTTGTCATATCTGCCCAACCAGGACTGTAGTATGAACTGACAACGACTGATTACAGTGCACCGTACCCCTTCCATGCCAAAACATCGTCATCCAATTCTTCCCCCTCATCAGCAACCACCCTGTCCAGCTCGTGCTCGTGCTTGTTCATTCCTACATCCTCTGCCCTCTCCTCCGATTCGCTGGCTACATCCTCTTCTTCCTCAATCTGCTTGTCAATTTCCTTGTTGCCTGCCTGTTGCACTGCATCAACTGATTCTTCCTGCTCTCTAGCATCCACCGGGTCTTCAACTGTGCGTCCTTCCTGCAGCCAGGACTCATCCCAGTCTTGGGTCACTTTGTGACCGACTCCTCCACCCCGAAATTGCATGAACATGTCTCGATCAACAAATCTAGTCGTAGTACACACATTTAGCTTACTCAGAAATAGAGAAAGATCCAGAAAACCCACATGTTGACATAGAAATAGCACCAGTCAGCATTTGACTCACTGTCTGCTTGATGAATGAAGCTCTGATCAAGATAGTCATTGGTTTCACCATAGCCAAAAGCCGGAATGAGATGGACCCCTCGAACAACTAAGTCTGGATCAATGAAATCAAATGCATCAGCCAGGCGATCTTTT